>CANXYI011405326.1:0-10373 GCA_948208565.1 Hura crepitans | reverse complement strand
TTTAGTGACAAGCAATCCTTAAACTAGTGAAATGAATTCTTCAAAAGGCATTATTAATTCATAGATTTGATTCAGACCAATCACCTCTCAACTAAGCATATATGTGAAGTAACTTAAATAGTTTTAGAGATGGGTTTTTGTTAAATTTTTTTTTAATTTTTGGCCAAAGGTGTAATTTTCTTACTATTTTTTTTTTCTGTAAATGATTAATGTGTTTCAAAATCAACATCTAGTCGCATTCAATTTATTTCCTTTTCTGAAAAAAAACCTCTTTTTATTTTCACTTTTCAATAATCATTCACTAAATAATTGTAATGGAAGTTAATTATAGATAGCTAGAGAATTTTGTGAATAAAAAGTATTTTAAAGTATAAAATTGGGCCAAATGATTGAAAGTAATTTGGCACGTAAATAAATTTATAAATCTATATGAGTAAGTATTTCCATAATGAAACATTTCACGTAATAATCTATACATGCTTAGGAAGACTTAATCTTGCTTTGCGAAGGACATGTTGTATAAGGTTTATTGGGAGCAAAACTATAATAATTATGGTTTAAAATTTATACACAAATTTCTCTCTCTTTTGAGCAAACCACCTATTTTTTTTTGTAGGCCAATCATTGGTATCATAGACGAATAATTGGTAGAAGGGCATTTACCTGCAAATTTAGTAGATGACTACAACTTAAAATATTTGCTTCCTTCTTTTTTTTTTTCAATTTTTTTTATGAAGCAAAAAGAGATCATGGGTCCATCCATCTCTCTCTCTCTAAATGTATATTATTAAATCAATAATGCTATTAATGTTTATGTAAATCCCTAAGTATTTTAGAGAATTTTTTTTATCAAAATTTGATTTCTATATAGTCTCTAATAATGTAATTATAAAAAAATTAAGCATTTTAAATGTTTTTTCACTTTTAATTTTTTTTTGAGTGTGAACTAAATTAGACGTCAAATAATTAATAGAAATATAAATTAAGTGTAGTGAAATTTTAATGGTATCAGACTTTTTAAAAAAAATTATAAGGATTTAGACCAAAATGGATAATATTATATCATGTAAAAAAATTATTTTTGAGCTTTTACTTTACTAATACTTCTCTAACTAGGCTCATGTACTAATCTTTCTCTCGAACAAAATACTACATGATTAAAAAATTATCATGTGTCACTGATTATTAAAACCCTAAAATTTTAATTTGAATTAGTGATTTACAATGTATCGTTCTCATATTTTTGGTCACCAAATCCATTTGACGAGGAATATGGCCCCACATCCAACAGTTTTTTCATTTGGGAATTGGATTTGGACTTTACATGAGGTAGTTTTTTGAAGGTCCATTTATATATATGCCCTGAAATAGGAAGATCAGGGGGCACACTCACCTAATATAGAGAATAATATATATCCTAATGATATATAAAAATTAACCCCTTCTGTAAATGACTCTATAAATTTAGAGGAACAAATTTCTGTTTTCTATAACTATTAAAGCCAGGTAATCTTAAGGTGGCATGGTTTTAGGTGATGACAAAGAATGGATGTTGATCCATCAACAGATGGGATAATACCAAACAAATCCTTCTCAAGAACTTGCATATACATATATTTTCATTTTCAGACTTGCATTAGAATAAATAAATATATATACAAGTGGCTTTTGCTTGGGATTCATTATTCTAATGTTTTGGTTGAATGGCATAGGAAAACTATAAAAATAAATGTATAATGCTGATAATAACGAATAGTACAAAATAAATAAATATCTCTTAACTTTGGCTCTTGAGTTGTCAAAAGTAAACGCAATTCTTTCCTTTGGAGCCGCAAAAAGATGAAGAAAAAACCCTTCTGTGACTTTTCTTTTTATTTTGCTCCATTAATTGTCATGATTTTGTGAAAGAAAACCTTGTCTCGTCTATTAATATTCAATATTTAAATATTATTGGGTTTTTAATGAATTTTTATGCAAGTACTTGTATCCTGGTGAGAGCCCCATTAGAGGAGCCAATGAGAATGAGCAGGCGGTTAGAGGAGAGAGGAGAGTGGAGTAGGAGTCAGTGATTCTAGTGGGTTCCTTCCTTGCAAAGACCCCACCTTTTTTTTATTTTTAGAATTTTTTTCTCAAATGTTGTTATTTCTTTATTTTTCGTAAAAACCCCACACCACCCAGAGAGCATGAGACAGGCCCTGCAAAGACAAGATTTTGGTGTGCGTGTACTATAGGGGATGATGAGCTTCAGAAACTGATAAATATTTACTACACTTGTAATAGATAGGAAAAAGAGATGTTGATGAAAATGGAAAAATAATTAATAAATAAATAAAAATCAAATCAAGTTCGTTTTCTTCACATAGAAGGAGAGAGAGGCCAAGGAAAGGAAAAGATAGAGACACCCATCATAGATCAAAAGTTACAAAGTAAGAGAGATATATCTGAGAAAAAGACTTGTCCCTCTTTGTAGCAACTTATATACTTTGACAAGAAAGCTTTGATCTTCTCTCTCTGAATTGGGTTTTTCTCCTAGTATACCTTCCTTTTGAATTCAAAGCCAAACTGAGGTAAACATATTTGAATTTCAGCCTTGGAAGTATTTTTAATGTAAGCTAATTCCTCTGTTTCTTTCTAGCCTAATAGCAACTTATTATATAAATTATAATCTCTTCTGCTCTACTCTTTGGTTTCAGTTTGAAGAAAAGATGATAATGGTCTAAAAAAGAGAGTGTCTATTGCATGGCTAGCCACGGGCTTGGAGAGACTGGTTTGTCAGAATCAGGTCCTTCTAATCATCATCTTTCTTTTGCAGCTCTCCATGGACTCACCAACCCATCAACCAGTTTCATGTATGGTGTTAATTTTGCTCCAAAGAAGCGAAATTTAATATGTTTTTGTTTGTAAAGTTGGTTGCTTTTTCTGATTTCTTATATGGGTTTTATTCGAATTTCTCCATTTCTAGTAATCAAGGAGGATCTGCCTTTGATTTTGGAGAGCTTGAAGAAGCAATTGTTCTGCAAGGAGTTAAGATTAGGAATGATGAAGCTAAAGCACGTATGCTTCTCTCTCTCTCTCTCTCTGTCAATTTCCTCCTTTTGTGACGTTTGATAAGTATAACAAACTCTTCGTAAAAGAGAGGTTTGAATATGTCTATTGAGGTGTACAGTAGATGGCTTGCCATTTCCGATACAGTAATCATTCTTGGGCAAGAGACTCGAATGGTGTGATGCTACAAACGTAGTAATCTGACCTCTTTAATTTGATTCTTGTTATACCCCTTTTCTCCATTTTAGAACTTCGAAGAAGAAAAAGAGATTAGGTGGAAAGAATGTTGAAAATTTCTAATAAAGTTCTCATCTTTTGTTGGTGATGATGATGATCCTTGAGATATTTCTTGTTGATTCTTGCAGCTTTATTTACAGTAACAGGAAGACCAGCAGCTACTCTGGAGATGTTCCCTTCATGGCCAATGAGATTCCAGCAGACTCCAAAAGTAGTAGTTTCTTAGCTTTGCTTTCTCCATCTTTGACTATGTCAATTGTCTTTGGATGTGGGTACAAGATCAAGAAATAAACTTGAGGCTTAATAATAAAATAGCTTCGTCAAATTATCTCCGTTTTAATGCCCCGAAATCTTCCTTCTTAATTTTTCTTAATTACCAGATCAGAAAGTGGCTTTTCTTGTGGTTCTTGATTGCCCATTTATGAAAACTTTGTTTCTTTGAGTTGGTTTTAAAACATTTCTTGATTACCCAAATGAATATTAAGAAATATTTCTTTTTTTTTTTTTAAATTTTTGCTAATCAAAATTCAGGGAAGTTCAAAGTCAGGAGGGGAGAGTACAGACTCAGCTCTTTCAAGTAAAGCTGAGGCCCAGCTGGACCCAGAATCTCCAATAAGTAAAAAGGCATCTTCTTCAGCTTTTGTTCAACAGAACCAAAATCAACAGCAACAATTTGAAATGGCGAGTGATACCTCAAGAACAGGAGCACCATCGGAGCTCAATCCTTCACTTGCAAGACCACCACAAGAAAAGGTCTTTAACTACAGTTTCTCATAAGTGTCCTAGCTCTGTTCCCAAATCCCAAAACTGAGGAAAAAGTCGGTATCTTTATTGTTATTATTACTGTTTTCTTCTCTCTCTTTCTCAGTTTTTTTCAAAATACGAAAGCACAGATCCCAACAAATCACAGAAAATCAAAGATGACAGTGTTTCTGATTCCTGGAGGATTTTCTGTTCAATGTCTGACATGAATCAGAGAGAGAGAGAGATGCGTTAGAAGTATATATAAAAGGCCAAAGAGAGAATCTTAACAGTATAAACATACTGTTTCTACACAATAATAAGAACCCACTTTACCATATCCCTAAATTTACACTCCCCAGTTTAAGCCTTTTTTTTTTTCAGCCTTAAAAATCAGTTTTGGAAACTAGGAATCTCAATATCACAGCAACAAAATGGCAGATAATAATGACTTTGTTTACCCATTTCATGTTCATGAATATCCTTTCCAAGAACAGCACTCACATCAACGCCAGTTTCCAGATATCTTGCTCCCCAGAAATTCTGTGAGATTTCTTAAATAATTATGTTTTCTTGTCTGTCCTAAAGTCTTGAGTATTTTCTGCCAAGAAATTGAGAATGCTTGTATTTTCTTGACCAACTTCACCTTTTCTGTATACTGTGTTCTTTAAATTTTTCAAGCACCGCATTTATTTTTTCACCTTTCTAAAGTCAAAAATTTGACATTTGGATTCTGTTTTGTTGCAGAGGAAAGGTTCAACATCTGAGAAACAGCTTGATGCCAAGGTACTACTATTTTTTTTTTTTAAAAAAAAGAAAGAATCTACATCTTTTTCTCTTTTTGCCTTAAGTAAAATTTTCAACTCCTTTTTCGGTTTTTCTTCTTTTTTTTTTTAAATAATTGTAAAAAAAGTTTCTATCTTTTCATGTTGGTTTCAGACATTGAGACGTTTAGCTCAAAACAGAGAAGCCGCAAGAAAGAGCCGCTTAAGGAAGAAGGTAAGGGTCATTTCCCACCAACTTAAAGTTCTAATTTAATGCCTACAAGTTTTATATGTAAATAGATATAATTGTTTCCTACATATTATGTGCATGAAATTTATATGTGCATTTATATAAAGGTGTTAGAAATTAATGCAACAACCCATCATTAATGTGTCTCTTGTTCGTCTTTAAACAGGCCTATGTGCAGCAGCTAGAATCCAGTAGAATAAAACTTACCCAATTAGAGCAAGATCTTCAAAGAGCTCGTCAGCAGGTTTTTTAAATCATATGAACATTTTATATTTCAGAAATTCCAAAAAGAAAATCAAAATTTTGGATAGTTGCTTCTTTTAAACTGTTTTTTTCTGGGTTGCTTTTTAGGGGTTGTTCATAGGTGCCTGTGGTGGTGCTGCTGGCAACATAAGCTCAGGTGAGTGATCCCCCTAGAATTTGATAGTAAAATAATAATTTCTTTTAAAAAAGGGGATAGAAGTACCATCATTTGTCATGAATATATTTTATAAATTCTTGAGATGGCAGCTGGTGATTTGTCTTGATGGGATATAGGACATAATTAAGTGACGTTTAGCTTAATCCAAATGTTAATTATGTACTCAATTTATAATTTTATATTAAAGTAGTCACTTAAGACCAAAGACAAAATATTCTCGATAGTTTAGTCTTCACGAAAGAGAGAAAAAGAAATAGGAATTTTTTTTTTTTTTTTGCTTAAAACATGATTATGATTTTAAATTGGCTTATTATTATTATTTTTTTTCATCAGGAATTGTCTGATTGGCAGTTGTATATTGACCCACATCTATATATTAAATCTTTCAAATTTGATGGGTTTTATTCCAGTCAAATTTTGTAAATATAATACAATCTTAACAATCCATTTGGCAGAGGCTTCTTAGTTTGAACAAGTTATGTGTCCAAAAATCTTTGTGGAATTTTTTTAATCCAAACAGTGTTTTAAAGAACATTAACTACTAAGAATGCATATAATATTTATTCCAAGAAATATTGCTTAGCCTTTTCCAAGCATTTGGTTTTAACTTTAATTCAGTCAATTATTGATCTTTGCTGTCAGCTTTTCTACTTTTAGCAAACATCTTATTCTTTTTGTTAAAAAAATCCAGATGGGTATGGAAAATAGCATTAAAGATTCAAACTTTTTCTTTGGTTAAAGAAAATCCAGTTGGGCATGCGAAATATTATTAAAGATGCAAACTTTTTGATTTCTTGGTTACATAAAGATTCAATCTTTAATTATATGCTCTATATAGTATCTTTTTTATATAAGAAAAAAGAAAAATTACTGTGATCGTTTCTAGGAGCTGCAATATTTGATATGGAGTATGCAAGATGGTTAGAGGATGATCACAGGCACATGTCAGAGCTCAGGACAGGCTTACAAGCTCATTTATCAGATGGTGATCTGAGGGTTATAGTTGATAGATACATTTCCCATTACGATGAAATTTTCCGATTGAAAGGGGTGGCTGCTAAATCTGACGTTTTTCACCTCATCACCGGAATGTGGTCAACTCCTGCGGAGCGGTGCTTCCTCTGGATGGGAGGTTTCCGGCCTTCAGAACTTATCAAGGTCCGCATTTTCTAATGCATATCTACAGATAGATGTTGTGAATAAAATACTGAACAGAGGTATTACAGGTTTAAGGATAAAATCGTAATTTAACAATTGAGGTCATGGTAGTCACGAAAGGAGTGGCACATATATTGAAGGGATGGTAAATTTAGGAGATGAAATATTCAATTTTAAAGGGCAGATTATCCACTTAAAAGTGATTAGACAAGTGAAAGTGCCCTAAAGGAGAGACTTTCCTTAATGGAAGAAGTAAAACAAGTTGATGATATCTTTTCATGTCATGTCAAATGGTTCAACTATTGAATTGAATGCATTCCTACACAACCACAATAGGATAAACCCTCTTTTTTTTTCCAAAAAAAGAGAAAACATTCATGTGGAAATGACCATAATACCCCTAATAGTTGTCTTTTCAACTTTCAAGTTCTAACCCTTTTCCTCTTTTCCATTTTTCCTAAGCAGATGCTAACATCTCAATTAGACCCATTAACAGAACAGCAAATAATGGGGATATACAGCCTCCAACATTCCTCACAGCAGGCAGAAGAAGCTCTCTCCCAAGGCCTAGAGCAGCTGCAGCAGTCTCTTGTTGACACCATTGCCAGTGGGCCAGTCATTGACGGCATGCAGCAAATGGCAGTTGGACTAGGAAAACTTGCCAATCTAGAAGGCTTTGTTCGCCAGGTAAATTTATTTAACATACTAAAATTATTATAGAAGTTCTAAAAGTTTGAATCTTTATCAAAACTTAAAGGGAAAAAGAACAATATACGAAGAACATTAGAGTGATATATAAAAGTTGGAGTTTTTAAAAATTAGTTAATTACGTGTTTAGAACCTTAACGAGGTATGAGGAAGGAAAATGAAATTAGAGTACTTGTAATTCAAGTTAAGTGTAGTGCTTCATGAAAATGATACTGAAAACTTGTAAGTTCAGTGCTCTCTAAGGTTGAAATAAGTGGCCTATTTCACTCAACTTGTAACATAATACATAATACATATACAAGTACCTCAATTTCTTGGATACTTAAATTTCATGCTTTAAGCTATGTTGTATCTAATTTATGCTATTGTCAAAATTAAAACTCCACTTTTAATTTATATAAAAAAAAAAAATTAAATCCCATGTATCTAATCGAAACCTTGGGACTGGAAAATTTCAAAGACAAACCATAGGAGTATTGGTGCGGCAGATAAAATGTTTCTTTCTCGCAATTCATATTCCGAGTGGTTCGAATTTTGCGCCGCCAATTCTACCTTACACCTCAAGGTTATGAATCTCATTGCTTACACTTCCTTGACATCAACTTGATTTAACAATTTTTATTGACTTTTTCGCTATGGTAATTAACAACTATATCTTTAGCTTTTATCTAACATTATTCAAAACATGTATATCCTACACTTGTGTCAATTATATGCGATACGGACCCACCATCTCACATAATTCAATCTGTATATAATTTCTAATAATTTATTTTTTTGTGTACTTGTTGAAATGTTAGTAATTTGTGATAATCCTGATTAATATCTAAATGCCGTGTTGATTTTATATTTTATAATTATGTCACTACATTATTTACATGGTTAAATACGTGTAAATATTATTATTTTTGATAATCATATATGGTATGTGACGTTGAAAATTGTATTTTTGATAAAACTATGATCACAATTATAGGTCAACTTGTTTATACGTTTAAAACGATAATCATCAATACACATTATAAATATGGTGGATGGTCCATTTACAAACTATGGTATATATTTCGTATTTATTTTGGTAACCAAATGATTAATTTTGTGGGTTAATAAAATGTTTGCGGATTAATTTGCTGATGAGAAGTCCATATATAATGTTGATGGCTAGGGTTTTTGATGTAGTTTTTTCATCTAAAAGGTTGCTATCATAAGGTGGTTAGAAAATGATGTTTGTTGAAATAAATTAAAAAAAAAAACCTAGCTAATTAAGAAACTCCCAATAATTAATTATATAAAGAAATGAGCATATTCCTTCTATTTTCAATTAATTAATATTCATCCAATGAATGATACCTAATGGTCCATATCTACAAATAAGACAAGTTTTTGAGTTTCAACATCTTTGAAATGGTTAGTTTTTGTGGCCATGTGCCCTTGCACCATGGGACCCATTACTTCTTCTGCTTGCTTATTCATGTTTTTATTTTTGTTGATATTAATATATTTTTTTAATACAAAAATTTGAAAATGATCTTAGAGATTAATTTTTATATGTTTTTGCAAAGTAGGCTGATAATTTGAGACAGCAGACCCTCCACCAGTTACGGCGGATATTGACAGTACGACAGGCGGCCCGGTGTTTTCTGGTGATCGGAGAGTATTATGGACGGCTACGGGCACTTAGCTCTCTATGGGCATCTCGTCCTCGAGAGTAAGTATTTGTTATTTACTTTTCATAAATTTTTTCTTACTTGAAATTATAGAATGAGTGTGAATTTGACTTCGGAGATGGAGGGCGTCTAAAGCCTTTGATATTTCATTTTTTTTCAAATTGACTTCTTGTTGTAAATAATAATAATAATAATTTGTTTTTGAACTAACATATAAAAAATGGAGAGTACAAACAAAAATTGATAAATTACTTTCGAAATAAGTGACGTGTAATATAGCTCATAACATCACCTGTCTTTTTTGTTTTTAACTTTGTCTTTGCATGTGTAGATTTATTATATTTATCGAATAAAAATTCAACTGGCGTATATAAAATTAAAATTAAAATTAATTTTATGCGAGTCTGATTTTTTATATAAAAAATTATTTTAGGGCAATGATTGGTGATGATAATTCGTGCCGAACCGCGATTGATCTTCAAATGGTGCAACAATCACAAAATCATTTCTCAAACTTTTGAGGAAGAAGAATGATCGATACCAAAAGCACAAACAGCCAATTACCTCGGTGCTTAAATTCTTGTATTGAACCATTTTAATGGTAGTGTGTGCTGTTATAGGTTTCTTTAATCGAGAGCTACTTTCAGAGAAGATAGGTTTTTTTTTTTTAATCTATTGAATTTAATATATATATATTTAACTATGTTATCTTGTAAAATGTAAATCAATTTAATATGTGCATGAGGAAGCTTCCACTTGCCTACTTGAAAGCAAACATACAAAGGAAGAAATTCATTTTTATGGAGTGGTTGTAAGGAAGAAAATGGGAGCATTATAATAATGTGATGAGGAGAAGATGAGGGGTAAACTGTGTCCATTGTCTATATATATATATATAATGGAATGTTATACTTTATTATCATATTGCGGAAGAGAGAGAAAAGTTGGCCATCTCTTCATTTTATTTATTTCAAGTGATTGTGATTTACAAATATATATAATCCTACAGAAGCAGACGAGACGAAGAAAATGGCTCCATAATGGAAAGAGCAATTTGCAAATTCATTCATTGGGATAATATCAGTTAGCACTTCATTCTAATATGCGAGCTGTTAGTGATAAATTACTATACACATTTCCCCCTTTTATATATATATATATATAGAGAAAGTTAGAGTTTAATTTCGAAATCTCTTAATGCATGAAACCGATTAAATCGCTCAAATATTTCATATGAGATCACTGCCCTTTTTATAATATATATATATATATATATATATATATTATTAACTAATTTTATATATTTGCCTTTTATAATCTCTAAGTGTATGCTCTAAATTAATAAATTATTAATACATTAATAAAATTTATTACCATTTTAC
>CANXYI011405309.1:0-15140 GCA_948208565.1 Hura crepitans | reverse complement strand
GTTGTAATAATGCATTGCTTCATTCACTTTAGGAAAAAAATAAGATACAATAAAATAAACTTCAAGATATATATGTAAAAATAATTAGATAATAATCATTATAAATAAATGAAAACTATTCAAGTATTTCTAAGCATTACTCAAAAGAAATATGAAGTACAATAACAAAATAGTTAAAACATACTATCCATTTAAAGTACATAATTAACATAAAACTAAAAATTATGTATCAACATCATTGTTCTAATTAATAACTTCATGATTACCTTATGTATGGATCAAATTACATTAGTAGCAAATATGGTACTTTAGGACCAATAAATTTTATATCATTCCTTCATATCTAGTAACTTTATCACCATTGGGGTACTCAATTGACATGTAAAACTCCTTATTCACTTAGTAAAAATCTTGATCAACTGATTAGTGCTTAGTCTATAATCAGAGTTAAACTTTAATTTCAAAAATATATCATTCTTTAAAGTCTTTCATTAAATAATAAATGACTTTTAATTCTTTAAAAGCTCCAATAATATTTAAATCATCAAAAAATTATGATCTATTTGATATAGAAATATTAGATCATATATGAAACTTGTATAGAACAAACACTTGAGAATATTTATATGCTTCAGGCATTATAAATTCTTTAAGAATTTTCACATAAATTCACTATTAAGTGAGGCATGTAAATAGTTATAATATCAATAAATATCTTAATATATATCCTATTTGAGTATTTGGATTACAGGTGCAAAATATTCATATTTTATGATGAATAATAATTCTATTGGAAACGCATCTTTTCATTTTTGCAAATTTGTATCTTTATTTTCAATAGATTTAGTTTGAAAATTCTTACTTTACTGAAATATAAACATCATTAATATATGCAAATCATCATCGACAACTATATATTTTTAGATCCTTTTAGTGACATAACTTATTGAGATTTCTTCTATATTTTCAAGTACTTGAACTGCTTTTGGGGTTTTAAGATTTTATTATGTCTTAGTCTTTTCAAGAGTACTTGCCTCCATAATATGACCATTTTAACTTTTAGTCCTTTCTTTTTTCAAAGATTTATTTCTTTAAAATTTATTAATTTATCTTGCATAATATATTATCATATTGGGATATTTCTTTGAATTAGAGTATTTGTAGCTGTTATGTATGGGATTTAGTAAATCTCTATAAATCAATAAATACATTTTGTATCATAATCAATTATTCTTTGAATTTCTAATTCATAATACGAAACTTCTAGTTCATAATATGAGGATCTTTTGAATTTTTAGTTCATCATAATGTATCTATTATTTTATTTTCAGTTGATTATTTCTTTCCCTAATGTTTGTAAAACTTTTAATCAAAGTTACAATCTTTAAGCAAACATCAATTATAATGAGGAAAAATTTATTATTTTTAATGGTATAATGTATGGTCCCATATGCAAATGAGGATTTGTTCTCATAAAAACTGTCTAGCAATTAATTGGAGGCATCCAATGATTTTTGCTAGAGTTTTGAATAAAAACATGTATAATAGGCTTTTTAACCTCAATTAATATAAAACAACTATTTGAAGCTTGTAACATAATATCAGTGGCATTATCAAGAAAAACTATCTTGAACGCAATATGAAATTTGTGCTGTTAGTCGAACAATCTTACAACTACAAGTTGTGAATTTATAATAAATACATATGTGATTATTTTATAGATGTATCTATAAAATCTTATAAAATTTGAATAGTTCACATGATGGATAGTGAGGCCACATTATTAATTTTGTGCATTCCTTAATGAATGGAATTCAATTGAATTTATTAGCTAGTAATATTTTAATATTTCTTTAGAACAAATAGCATTGTGAGAATTTCTTAAATTAAAGACTATTCTCATTTTTTATGCAATGAATTCTCAATAACTAATACATTATAATTGACTCGAGATGGTCAAATTGATTAATACCATATAATAAATTATATTTCAATTTATAAATTTTAGGTTTATGTATAAAATTTATGTCAATAAGTAAAATATTTTTGCTAATAATTAAATTTTAGGTTTACATACAAAATTTGTGTCAATGAGTAAACTTCAAGTTTATGTATATTAGCATCAATTATTAAACTTCAGATCTACTAATATTGCAACTATTAAGTAAACTTCAAATTTACTAATATTAGCACCAATTAGTAAACTTCAGGTTTACTAATATTACTATCATTTAGTAAACTTCATGTTTACTAATGTTAGTACTGATTAGTAAATTTTAAGTCCATTAATATTAGTACAATTCAATAATTTTAGGTTTACTAATATTCATATCAAAATAAATTAAAAATCTTCAAAATTATATTATTTATTTGATATAAATTATTATATAAAAATGTATTTTATTTCAGTCTTAAAGTGATATTCGTTATAGTGAATATCATTGGAAATTAATAATTTTCTTTGAGAAATTAGATAAATACTCATAATAAATTGTATTCAACATCTCCAAAGAGCTTTCAAATAATTTTACATATTGTTAAGGAGGATACACTATAAAAATATTATTGATGAATAACTTTCATAAAATAAATATATTTTAGTAAATTCAAAAATATATACATTCTAAAAAATTTACATGGAATAATGTAGTAAGAATCGAAACATAACTTTACCCAAAACTAAACCAAATAAAATAATAATAGAAAAAATTAAAAAGTGGCATAGCCATGGCCATATTTAATTACTTTATATATACACTGAATCCTTATATAAAAAAAATAAATTTAAAATGTAATAAGTCTCAAAATGTAATTATATAAATCAAAAACTTTAATCCATATGTTATTTTTCTTCATAAGATTGATTTCGTTAGAAACAAATTAAAAAAAATACATAAACCATAAATGTAAAAAGTAAGTTAAAATCCATAACATGTTAACATCGAAGCCATAATAATGTTAGCGTGATTCATTTTTATTTTTATTTTATTTTATTTTAATATGAACTCGAAAAATTGCTCTGTAAAATAAATAACTTTAATTAATTCATATAAATATATATTAGATCTACTTATTGTTTGTTTTTGAGAATTAAAATTCCTTTATTCCTTCTAGCTGAGTTGTAGTAAACCACTAGCTTTTGATAATTTTTTAAAGACTTGATCATGCTGATAATATGCTATAATTAAAAATAAACAAGAGAAAAAAATATGCATTAAAAAACTTATTATTCTCTTTATTGTTATGTCTTTTGAATGATACTGAGTAGGTATATAGGTAAAGAGAATCATATCAGATAAACTTTGAATAAAAAAGAAGAATAAATAGATAGATTCTATCTATAAATAGTTATCCTATCTATAAATAACTATCCACCTACATTATATCATAACATAACGCAATAATAATTCTTTTTTAAAATCAATTATAAAAAATTAATTAATTTTTTAATTATTTATCACACACATATAAAATACAACTTCAAAACAAGTACATCTAATGAATAAAATATTAATATTATTAAAAGAAAATATTACAATAATTTAATCCTTTTATATTATTATTTGTGCTCTTTTCTTTATGGTAGATTATTTTTTATTAAAATATATACGCATATTTAATATTTTATTTTGATTAGGCAAGCAATGTAAATAATATTATAATTTTTGAACTACTTTGTTGCTTTTTTTCACATACGTATGTATAATTGTGTTAATAATTACTATCTTATAAGAGGTGGTAAGATTTACTACTAAGCCATATGGTAGTGATGGTTGGTCCCACTACTCCTCGTTTCACTTAAGTGACCTTTTCGCTTAGTGTTAAAAAGAGGTGCCTCAACATTTTGACATAACAAAAATTTTTAAAATTTGATTCATAAATGAAATATAAATCAATTTTATTTTGAAATTCTTTCAAATAATGTAATTTATTGACTCTTCATTTGTTTTTTTTGGCTCAATCTTCTACTTTGAAACTAATATTGCTATGTACATCTTGGTTATAATTATTAACATTAAATATGTAAAGTTAGTTTCTTCCATGATGCATTTTTTGATTTAAAGCACACACTACTATATTTTTTACTATAATTTTTGGATTTTAAACTGTATAAAAAAGTACAAAAATTACAAAACTATAAATAATATAACCTTTTAGACTTGGGTCCAAATAACATATTCATTTTGAT
The DNA here is from genome assembly GCA_948208565.1 of Hura crepitans. Classification (NCBI taxonomy): domain Eukaryota; kingdom Viridiplantae; phylum Streptophyta; class Magnoliopsida; order Malpighiales; family Euphorbiaceae; genus Hura; species Hura crepitans. The sequence goes on along the minus strand of CANXYI011405309.1, from coordinate 10,951 downwards.
TCAATAAAATCTATCATTTTTATCAACTAATTATGAAATTTTATATTTGTTATATTATCAATTTAAAATACGAATTTAAATATTCTGTTTAATAAATTTAATAATCTAAATAAATAAATATATAGATATTTAAATATTTTATTCAATAAATTTAATAACCCAAATAAGCAAATATTTTATTTAGTAAAAATGTTACAAAATATACTATTTAGAAATTTATTTGATTTATTAATAGATCTTCCTATTTTGCAAAATTTCCATTTAGTGTGATTAAAAGTGTAATCTATGACAATATAGGAAACATAAATATAAATGTATTAAATATTAATAATTAAAATAAAAAATAAAATATTTTCAATTAAAATTAAATATAATTATAAGCATATTCTAATTCAAAAAGTTTATCCTACATCGTACTTTTATAAGTAATATAAAAAATTATCAATATAAAATAAAAATTAGAATATCTATTTAATAAATTAATAATCTAAATTGGCAAATATTCTATTTAATAAAAGATTTTACAAAATATATTATTTAAAAATACATCTAATTTAGTATTTAAGTTCTTATTTTTTATTATATATTTCAATTTAGTAAAATTCTTATTTCAAATAAATTTTTTAATGGGAATTGAATATAATAATAAGGGTATTTTAATATAAGAAAAGTTCAACTATCGTCGTACTTTTACAGATAGTATAGATACTTATGTCACATAATATAATAGAATTACACTTGCCAAAATCTCTTTCACTCTATCCATGATGATGATTAATTAGCACATTAATCTTGATTACTGTAATTAATGGTGGATAAATGTTAATGATATCTTCCACTTAGCCAAATTACACTATTGTTCCTATAATTTAAAATTTTTGCAAATTAATCCATACCCCAACTCTCAAATTTTGCAATTACATCCAATCTCATTTACAAGCCTTATTTAATCCTCATATTAAGCTTATGTTCGACTACATATGGCTCATAAATTTAGGGCATTACAGTTACTTTTGCAAAGTTAGAAAAGTTTCTTATTACGAAAAGAAGATGAAATGTTGTATTGTTTGTCTAGCATACACACTGCTACTAGCACATGCACGACAAATTTGGTCCCCTAAGTTTAAATAAACCAAACATTAACAACTTGAATTTTGACTTTTAGTTTAAGAAAAGAAAAAGTAGGTCCTAATTCTTTTAAATTAAACTATATACATATATATGTATGTGTGTGTGCGCGGTGGCAGCGGGAAGGTGGGGGGTTAAGATTTGGTACCCAGAGGGTACTAGATTGTGTAATACCCAACATTTGATGGTTGGTGTACAAGTAGCATAGAAAATCAAATTTTTATCTCACTTTAAAAAAAATTAAACACATTTTTACACATAATTTGCCATCTCAATTGATGGTTTTCCTTATTTCTTTATTGTCATCTCCTTAGGCAACCTATTTAAGGAAGGTCACCTCATAGGATGGCCTTTGATTCCTGAAAATGGATCTCAGAACTTGATGTGGCCATGGTGGTGCCATAGAACATACTTTACTTGCAATTAATTGCCACAACACTATCCTATTGCTCATTTTGGCAAACAATGCGCTAAATAGCAACAAGAAGTGTTTGCAACACGTGGTCCCTTCTGGATAGACAACTAAATTAACCTTTTGGAGAAGCTCTAAGACGCGAGCTGTATTAGTTGAAGTAATGGCTAGGATTAATGATAAGGACTTTGTATGTTAGACATAAAGATTAGTGATAGAGTGCCATTACAATGACTATAAGATCTAGTGTTAAGTCGGTACTTATAGTTCTTAGTGATGGAGGAAGAGGTAGAGTCCCATTGATCACTAAGTGGATGCCTAGCATCTTATATGTGTACGGCATTATACATTTAGGTGAGAGAGATTGAAGTGCACATAGATAATAGAGAGGGTGAATCAAATGAGAGCCATAAAAGTGATAATAGCATTTATTGGGTCTAATTGCTAAATTAAATAGTTCTTTAAGTGATCCAGTGATACTAGAGTTATTGATTTTATTTTTCCATTTTTCAAGCAATTCAACCACAGTTGTTGATTTGCCATAGTGAACCATGTAACCTTGCAGTTTTTAATGAATTATCATGTATAAATTAAAATACTAAGATAATGGTTTTTTACTTTATAGAGATAAAAAAAAGTTGTAGACACAAATTGGAGATACTGCACCAATAGTAGTTTTATTAGTGCATAGCTTCTTGTGAAGTCCTAAAAGAACTTGAAGCAAATTGCTATGAGAATGTGACCAATTTTTTAGTTTCAATGTAAATAATTATTTAATATTAGATTGATGGATTTAAGTCTAAAAATATCTAACGGTGGGTATTATAGGTATCTTAAGTACTTAGGTACTGAATATGTACTCTATATGTGTGTGTGTGTGTGAATAAAGACTTGACTAAAAATCATATTAATGATATATGGTAACATATTCATAGTAATTAAATTCACTACATAGATGTAGATTTAGTTTGACTATATTTCAAAGTATTGGTTAAGGCTTAAAGTAAATAGTTGGTAGGCTAAATGTTAGATAAAACACCCTAAAATCCAATTAACTTCATATTCATAGCTTTTTAAGCAACATGATTTAAATAAATTACATTAGCATAACACTTGAAAGGTTTTAGGTTGAGAATAAGATTTGTATTAATTGGATAGATCCCATTGAGATTTTATGCTTGAAAAGTTATTTTCTCAATTATAAGATTTCACCTATCAAGAAATAGGCAACCACTATAAATAAGCATTGTAATTTAAAAGGGATAAGGATGGTTATCAAAGAAAGAAAATTTATCAAGACTTATGCTATTTTTGCTAACATAAAAACCCCCAGTGTAGTTTTAAGGTATTTAATGAAAGTTTGAATTATTGAGTTTGTAAGATAGTTGTATGTAGGTTTTGAATTATTGAGCTTGTGGAATAGTTGCATATAGCCATAAATCTATTGGATGGTTTTGGCAACAATATCGTATAGAATGTGTGCTTATTTTTATAGTAATTCCAGGAAATCCTTTATGCTTTTTAGCTATGAAGAACTACTGGTAATCTTTTGTCTCTACTTTGATTTTTCTTTTTTAATTTTTATAATAAAAATGTAAGTGATTTTCTCTTTATGCAAAATTTTAATAATCTTGATAATGTTATTACATGTTAAAATACTTAAATTTGATTAATAGGTATAGTTATTGATAAGATCTTCATAATTTTTATAAGAATTTTACTTTTTTTATTAAATTGTACAAGTTGCACCAGTAAGCTATTGTTAAAAAATAAATTTATTAAATAAAGAGTCTATTTCTACACATAATTTATCATATAATCCTATAAAAAGGGGTGAGCATAGTTGGTTTTTTTTATAATCAAATTAAATCGAAAAATAAAAAATTAAAGTTCAAAAAATTTTAGATTGAAACTGAACCAAAGTTTAAGGGAAATCGAATCTAAGAAACATAAAATTTAGTTTGATTTTTTGATTTAGGAACCTTGTGGATCTATTTAAATGGACTAGCTCTTTTGAAAAAGGATTCCTGCTAATACCCATAACATATTTACTTGAAAAACCATCTAAAATAATAAAATTAAAGGCAAAATACCTAAAATAAGTATATAAAAAAATAAAATAATAGTACTAAAAAACCTAATAATTAAATATTACAATCCAACAAAATAATTAAATATTACAATCCAACAAATCAAATAAGCAACCATAATTTCATACTTTAATATTAAACTTAAAAAGCATAAATAACTAAACAAATGTTCAAGCGATCATGGCTTGAAGCTCACTTTTTTCACCATATATCCCCAACCTTAAGCTCATTAAACTTCTTTTCAAATTTATCCTTGAATTTAACTAATAAAAATAGTGAAATTTATATGAAGGAAATTTCAAAGTGATGAGAAAATTAAAGCCATCAACCTAAAATTGCAACCAATAAATTCATCTATCATAGATTACCTTTAACTTTGATTGGCACTTACAACAATAATATTCCAACCAAATCCAATTGTTGGCAATCTTAAAACATCACAAATGCATTTTAAACAATCACAGTGTAATTAATAAATATAATGTCAATAAAGTAAACTAATGCAATATATATAAGTTTATAATTAAAACATACCACTTTCAAACTTTTTGATTTCCTATAATTTTTTTCTTGATGTCTCCTTTGAAGACCTCTAAATCTGGTCTTAGAAATATATCAAGCTTCTACCATTTTAGGAGTCAAAGAACTCCTAAATGCATTAAATATCCTTCCTCCGATGCCAAAATCAGATTTTGATGCCATTATAGATATAGAGACAAATAAGATATCCCTAGTCATATGAGAAAGGTTAGGAAACCAAATGGCATTAACCTTATACCAAAGCAAGATGTCAATATCATCTGTATCTTCAAGCATAGCCTCATCTAAATATATTTCTAATTTATTTCTCTTTTCATTTGCAATCTCACCGTCCATCTTTTGCTTCTTATATTCATTTTTATACATTTCTTTTGATCTTGCCTTCTTTGCTTGCTTTAAAGAATCTCCATCACTTAACATTATAGAATAAGTTAATAGGTATTCACTTGAAACCTTATTATCGGGTTGAAGCATGTTTTTACTAATTAAATAACTCAAAAAATGCATTATCCTTTTTATATCCATGAATTTGATAAAAAAGGTTCCATTTCCTTAATTTGTTCTCTATGATCAAGTATACATGCTATGCAAATGAGTTTGTTCATTTTTAGAATATCACCCCAATACTTATTATAGATTTTGGTTGTACTGAGGATGAGACGATTAGTCTTTGGAGTTGCCACCTGGCTCTACACCAAACCACTAATCTTTTGCCTAAAAAGGGTTTAAAATTAGATCTTATTTAAACCTTAATAATATACCCTTATTTATATTCTAATGTTTATCAATCTCGTATCATGCAAGTAAGCATTATAGTTAAAAATATACATGTCACCTTTTCATGTAAGGTAAATAAGCTGTAATATTCAAAATGTACAATAAAGCGTAAATATAAATTGAATATCCACAAATCGGGTAGGTCATTTGTTAATTATTATTTGACTTGACAACTACCCGTAATTCCATAGAAATTGATGGTAATTGCCTAACTCCTATCTCTAAGAGATTGGCTTTTTGTTAAAATTCATTTTTTATGTGACTTTTATTAAGGAAAACTCAAAACCATTTTATTATAAAAACACCAATTAATTAGATGGAAAAATTATTGATGTGATGTTAGGCTTTTTATGTGTAAAACAAGTTGTTAAACCATTTATTACAACCTGAAAATAAGCAAAAGAGGTAAAAGGTAGAAAATAAAATAAGTAAACGAAGAACAAACACTTGGTTCCGTTTCTGCATTGCTAAGTCCATACGGACTTGATATGGTCCTCGGCCTATGTCCATGTGGACTACAAGATGTCACAATTGATATGTCTATCCGAACTTTATATGTAGCATGGATGGTCAATCTTGTAGTTAGCACCAAGCAACAAGACAAAGGTTAGGTTTTGAAAGAACAATTATTTTATTATGTATTTAGGACTAGTAGACTGAATCTTGTTTTGGTATCTATGCCTTAGACTCTTGGAATTATGGGTCTTAATTCTTCATTGATTATAAGTGTTGAAATAGGTTAATGGAGGAGGTATTTATAATGTTTTTAGGCAGTATTCTTATCCAAAAGGAAGAGAGTTGTAGTCGGATTAGGAACCAGAGTCCAAATAGGAAGTGTAAGTTTTTAGAAGCTTTTCAATAGAAGATCCATGTATACCATAGTTCAGGGTTCATAAGTCCATACGTACTTAGGCTTTGGTTTATCCTATGGACCATAGGCTCTATTCCTCTAGGTTGGTTCTATGTTAATGTGTGCAGATCTTGTGGTATCAAGTCCATGCACATCTATACCATGATAGTCTATACAGACTATGGTTTTAAGTTTCTTACCTTATTACTTGGGCCTATCTCTAGCTATCATCATAATCCCGAAATGTGAATAAGTCCATACCACAGGCTTTTTAGGTTAGGTTAAAGTCCAAATCCAGAGCAAGATTCTAGACCTAAAATCTAGGCATTTACAGTTGCCTCCATTTTGGTGTGTGCTGTGAAATGCTAGTGTAATAGTGCACATCAAAGTATGAGATTTAGTAATGTACTTAAAGTTTTTTTTGCTTTTGCTATTTTGCCTCTTTATGATCTAGCACACTATTTCACGTCTGCATGATATAGCTTGTTATCTCACACCTTTATGATCAAACTTGTTACGGATTTTTGCATCTTGGCATTCACACCATTTGGCTGCTTTTGATTCGTACCTCATGGTGATTTAGTGTTTACACCTTTTGATGGCTTAGCAATTGCACCTTTTGGTGGCTTAGGAAAGTTGTTAATTTGTTGCATATATGGTTAATTTGCATATAAGATGCATTTTTTCATGCATGAAAAACATGTTGGTAATTTAGAATAATGCATATTTTCATGCAGAATAAAAAGGATAATGCATGTTTTCATGTAGAAAAAGGGATAATGCATATTTTTATGTAGAAAAAAAGGGATAATGCATGTTTTCATATAGAGGAAAAAGGGAAATTGTATGTTTGCATGCAAGGAAAGAAGATTAAAGTATGGGTGAAAGGATTAGTATATGTTTTCATATGAGGTGTTGATAATAGATAATGCTTGTTTTCATGCATAAAGAACTTAAGAACTTACTGGTGATTTACAAAAAGATGTGTTGATGGATGTTTTCATACATAAGAAATGTATTGAAGAATTATGAATTATGCATGTCTTTCATACATAAAGGTATCGATGAGGGATGATGGTTGATGCATGTTTTCACGGATAAAGAAAATGATGAGATAAATGTAGCATGCTTTCATAAGAAAGACTAATACATTGAACATAGAGATGAATGATACATGTTTTCATGTATAGGATATATAGAGATAAATGATACTTTTTTTCATGCAAAGGATATGTAGAGATAAATGATGCATCTTTTCATGCAAAGAAAACATAGAGATAAATAATGTATGTTAGAGTGTTTAGAAAAGCCATTGGTGAATGATGTATGTATTCATACATGAAAAACATGTTGTTGTATATAGATGATGCATAAATGACACTTGTTTTTATGCATGAAAACATAAAGATAAACAATACATATTTTCATGCAAAGGAAACATATAGATAAATGATGCATGTTTTCATCCAAAAGATGCCTAGAGATGAATAATAAAGGTAAATATATATAAAGGTAAATAGTTATCTTTTCTTAGAATGGATGTATGAATGAATCTTTTCCTAGAATGTCAATGAATAAATCTATATTTTTTTGGATGTATGGGTGACTATATGTCTATATGCATAAACCAATACATATTTTGTTATTGAGATCACTTTCCTCTCATACTCATCATAGGAAAAACTTAGGTTTGATAAAAGTGAAGGTGCGAAATGGTAAGCTAGGTTGGGGTGATAAAGGAATGAAAGGAAGATGTAGAGAAATAGGTTGAGTTCAGATGAGAAGTGAAATATGCCATAAAACTGGTGAGGCAAAATGTCAATTTGCTAAGGAGAACATTTAAGCATATGTGAAGAATGAATGATTGTGATGAAAAAGTGATAAAGCATGCAAATGTATGTGATTGCATAGCATGCTACCCTTGTTATTAGTTGGTCTGAAGATTTTTCAACTAACTATTTTCTCTTTACCTCTAATTATTGCCTAGATTGCCCTTTATAGGTTTTCGATTTAATAAGGTAAGCTCTAATTCTTGCCTAGGCTACCCTTTGCGAGTTTTTAACCTAGTAAGCTTATTTAATTTTTATTTATTTTTTCCTTTTATTTATTTTGAATTTAGCTTATCCATATTTTGTTAAGGCTTGGGATCTAATCGTGCTATCTTGGATTAAGTAGATATAGACTTGTAATTTTTAGAATGGCTTGAACTTCATTGTATAGACTTTGATTGATTAGATATGAACTCGTATCCTTTAGAATGGCTTGAAGTTCATCATGTCGACTCTGATTGATTGGACCTAAACTTGTATCATTTAGAATGGCTAATATGCTTTAAAGCTCATGAACTTTTATAGATTGTAAACCTGGAGTGATATGTCTTGAAGCTCATTTCATAGGAGGTTAATGGAGCTTTTTAGATTAATAAGTAACTTCCTATGGGTACTAGCTTCGTGCCCCCTAGTTTTTTGAATTTTTTTACTTCAGTTGCATGTAAAATGTCATCCTTTTAACCTTTTTGAGTATTGTATTGATGATATCCCCATTATTAGCCAGTTTGAAGATTTTCTTAACTAAATATTTTCTCTCAATTTCCCTAACTTTTGCCTAGGCTTATGCTTTTAGCCTAGCGAGAATTAGACAACTTTTTTTTTAACGAGGGTAGCCATGATTAAAAGGAGAATGCTCGACTACTTGAGGCTTAAGATAAATCCTTTTATTTTTGTAGGCTTTAGAGTTTTGACATTTTAAAGCCTTTTAAACTTTGGATTTTTATGTGAGCAAGAATCAAAAAAATGTTTTTTATTTTAAAATGGTTCCCATGAGCTTTTAGACTTTGAGTAAAATGATTAGATTGCATAAAACTCTTTTTGGAAAAAATGAATTTGGTATTTTAATTTTTTAGAGCCTGCTGAACTTGTACCTCTCTTAAGATTGAAGAACAACATTCATTTGGGTTTAGTCGCCTTTACTTTATTATTTTCTTTTTATCTCTCATCTCATATTCAGGGATATTTTTCATGCCGTACTAGGAAAAATCAAGTCTTTAGAATTGCATGCACTAGTGGTGAGCCATTCTTAAGAGAATCATGAATTATTTGTGATAAATGTGGACTAAGTTGGTCCTATTTGTTCTTTTTTTTTCTTTTTCTTTTTTTATTTGTTTTTGAAATCTCTTAACTCTTTTTCAAGAGTATCATGCTATGTAATGAATTAAGTGAACAAAGACAAAATAATGTTTTATTAAACCTTGATTGTTTTAACATAAAGGAAAGAAATAACTAGAAAAGAAAATAAAGACAATCTATTGAATCTTTTTATATCCTCGATTGACACGATCCTACAGTTGGTTAATAGTTGGCCCATGAGGTGGCAGACTGAAGGTTAAAAAGAAAGAACCTTACTTTTTAGAGAATTTAGGAATGGTAATGAGGTCTAGTAATAGGTGGCCTTTAGGATTAAGTATTACATGATGATCTATGAGGTCTTGAATGGCTTGGTGTAGGGCTTTATAGTTGTCAGTTAGGTGGCTAATCCTTTGGTGATAATCATAGTATAGGTATTAGTAATGGTTAAGTGGAAGTGTTAAGGACTGATGTCCAAGTATTAACGGTTGAAAGAGGTTTATCTCCCTCAATTCCTTGAGCATCATTGACAAAGGGCTTATTTAGATGAACAAATCTATAGGGAACCTTCCTTGGCTCGATTCTTTAGTCATTGCTTGCCACTTTAGTTAAGTTTATGTCCATTAGATTTCTCTAAGCATCTTGTTGTTGGACTTCTTAAATCTTTTCTTCTACAAACATTATTATCCTTTGTTCTAATGCTCCCATTGCCTTTTTCATCATACCTTTAGTCATAAGCTAATTTTCACCTTGGGTTTTTGGTATGGTTGCCATTTTGGTGGTGATGTAAAAAAATGGGTTAAGTGTTTTGCCTTAAAGAGCCTGAGCGAAGGATGATCCCTATAGTTAGTATGATACGTGGTTAATGTGATGCATGTATGCTACACCCTAATTATGATGCAGGGGTAATTATTGATATGCATGAGATATTAATGAGGTTTAAATGAATGAATGCATGTGAAACCTACATTAGGTAAGATGATACATGATGAATGAAGTGAACATGATGAATGATACCTATTGGTGCCTAGGTATAATATGCCAAGTGTGAATGTATATGTATCTAAGTGAGGTTTACATGTTACTCCTATTCTAGTTAAAGTGATTCAAGGTAGAGGTAATGCATGTATGGATGATTGATGCATGAAAGTATGGAATAATATTGTTCTTATACAACTTATGAAAATAGTATAGTGAATGTTAATACTATATGGCTTATGATGTAATGCATGACATGGCGATGGCGCATGAATGATTAATGTAGGGTGTAACTAGACATAAATTTGCGAGGATGATGTGAACTATTCCTTCAAAGTGCATATTATGATGCATGTCTTAAGCATTATAATGCATAGATGTCTTAGAAATGCCTAATATTATGTATAATTCATTGATCCATCTTTTAAGAGGGAGCCAAAGTTGATATGTTTTGCAGAAATGTGATCTTTAGGATCAATGCTTAAATGTATCTATACAAACATCTAAATGTAAATTCATCATCTTATTTTTTAAAAAATTACAGAAGCTCAAAACTAAACTAAAAAAGAGAAAGAAGATTAATTGGTGGAGTTTTTAGCTTCTGGATCAGGTATTTGCTTAGTGTTAATGAGATTTTGAATGGCATGATGAAGGTTTTTGTAATCATCTATAAGATGTCATGTCTTTTAATTATAGGCATAATATAGATCATGCCTATATTTAGTTGAAAATGACATAATCAGAGGCTAGTATAGTAATGGTTAAGGTTTCCTTTCTTTTATAAGCTTGTTCAAGCACCAATATATAGGTATACCTAATTTAGAGAAGTGGCCAATGTTAACTATGTTAACCTCTGTAGTTTAACTTGAGTTGTTATAGCTATCGTTGCTTTTAGTGCCTTTATTATTTTTTAATCCTTTATTTTGAAAGGCCATTTTCACATCAATGGCTATATCTTTAAGTTGTTCCCACATAGTGATGCCTTTGGCAGTAAGTCCAACATTCATATAATTATTGGTATTCTTTATGAACATTTTGATCTGGTCATTGTCCT
>CANXYI011405306.1:0-14641 GCA_948208565.1 Hura crepitans | reverse complement strand
ATGACAACTGCACCAACATAATAGGATATCATAAATGTGAAGTGGTCCTATTGAACCTATCAGCAATTGCACCTATAGGAAATTATGTGATATGGTTCTATTAGACCTACTAACAACTGCACCCAGATAAATTATCATGATATATCAATGTACAACACTTGTATGTACAGTAGACTAAATAAACCTAACGATGGCTGCCCCTGAATAAAAATATTACCAAATGTCTAGTAGCTGCTAACTACCTAGTTTACTGATCAACCTATCCAGTAGGTTCTCTAACACATATGGCCTTCGACACTTTACATTATAAGTTTTTACATTTTATAATCTTTCTACATAATATGTGATTATAGTTATACCTTCCTTTGCATCATTAATACAAACATGATGCACATATGTTTTTCATTTGATGACTTATATTCCACAATCAAAGTTGTCATCATAATCAAACTTACATTGTAACTTATGTTCATTACTTCTCTCATGCAACTTATATATGTGCATAAGAAAATGCATTCACACAACACATAAATAATTTCTTATCCTTTCTAACATATAGCATTCCTTTCTATCAAACATTATACTAGTATGATTAATCATCCAAATGTAACTCAATTAAACACATTTTAACCATATTGTCCTAAATTACCATTTTACCCTTATTTTATATTTATCATTCGGCCAAGTTTGTATTTTATCAATAAAATTATTTTATCATAATTTCTCTAATATTTTCACTTATTTAGCATACAATAAACCTTATTATACCATTATAATTAATTTAAGACTATTCATACTGCTAAACTAACAAGTTATATAATAGACATATAAACTTGAAATACACAAACATGCGAAATGTAAACATATTTTATCGAAAACACTTACAAAGGGATTTCTCGATATCCAAAATATCACTTTATGGCTTCTCTTTGCCCTTAGATTGCTTCTCATCCACTTTGTCTAAATTTTATAATAGGCAATATGTTAGAAAAATCTATAGAAAAATCTACACTGATCAAAATTTGAAAATAAGACTCGTACCATAATTTCGAACATGATTAATATCATAGAAAATATTAGAACTCTAAAACTTTGCTTACCTAAATCCTCTATTTTTCAACAACAATATCCTTTTCTCATTAAATAAACACCATAATAAAATTATAGATGTGATGATGATTAATTTGAGTATAATATTTCAGAGTTTTACATGAGTTTTTGTGGGTTTTGAAGAAAAATGGGGGAGAGGTTTTCCAAAGCGAGATGGCATCAGCTTCTTTAAAAGGAGGAAGAAAATGAATTATGATCTCAAGTTATGCACATACATGCACCCACCTATTTATATCAAACTCATAGACAATCACGATTAAACCATATAATGATATAATGGTTAGATTTAATCCTATTTATGTTTTAATCTTTAAAAATTTTCTGCTTAAACTTTAAAGTCACTAAAATAACTTTTTACGACATTAAAAACTTTAAAATTTCTCAATTAAAAGACTCCTTAAAGCTCGTGCCCAAAAGCTATAGGAAACATGCTTAACTATTCAATCACATAAATAAGAAATTCAAAAAAAGTAGTTATGAATGTAAAAAAATTTTGATTTCTTCACCATTAGACTATTTAGCATTTTTTACCACTAGATCATTCTATTTTTGGGTCAGTTTGAGCACATCCTGATCCTTTTATATCACAACTCAAATAAAGATTACTATCCATTAGATATTGTTGTCAAAGAATTTTTTAGTTCAATGGCTTCTTCTAATTCTTCTATTTCATTCCTTATTTTGTCCTTTAAAGTTTCATGACTAGTATCCCCCTTCTAGGTCACTTTTGTAGAGCTTACTACTTAGGAACCCTAATCATAACTCGAGAAGTACTATTCATGCAGCCATGTTTTATGGGCATTAAAATTTCTTGCCCTCTTAAGAAATTTCATCCTTAAAATTTCCCTAGTTAAAATAGATGCAGATATTGCTCCTTTATTTGCTACTCACTTTCCCAAGTTGCTTCTCATGAGTTGTGATGCTTCCATAGCACCTTTACTAATGGCATATCTTTATTACATAATTCTTTCACTTAATGTGCCAAAATATGTACTGGCTCTTCTTTATATGAGAGGTCTATCTGTACCTTTACTTTTTCTACTATTATCACATGGGAAGGACCAAATCTCTATCGCCTTAGCATGGAAACATGAAAAACATCATGAATCTAATGTGACTTTGGTAGAAATGCTAATCAATATGCCACTAGTCCCATATGTTCTATTATCTCCTATGGACCAATGAATCTTAGACTTAGCTTTCCCTTCTTGCCAAACTCAGTACCTTCTAGTAAGGTGACACTTGAAGAAAAATGTTCTCCCATTTCATATTTAATCAGTTTTCTTTTCAAATTTGTATATAATTTCTGCCTATCTAAAAATTCTTTCAATTGATCTATGATAATCTTGACTTTTTTTTTTGCATCATTTATCAAATCAATTCCTATTAGCTTATTTTCACCTATTTCACTCAAACACAAGGGAGTCCTACATTTTTCCAAATAAAGCTTCATACGATGCCATTCCCAAACTTGCTTGATATCTTTTATTGTACACAAATTCTACTAATGATAGGTATTGATCCTAATTACCTTTGAAATCAATAGCACAACTTTTTAGCATTTTTTAAGCACCTCAATAACCCATTTTGATTAGCCATCTATTTATCGATGAAAAGTAGTATCGAATGTAAATCAAGTACACAAAGCATTATGTAACTTTTTATAAAATCTTGATGTAAATCTCAAGTCTATGTCTAATATGATAGATACTAGTACACCATAAAACTTTACAATCTCATCTATTTATAGTTGAGTAAGTTTCTCCAATTAATAATCCATTTTTATAAGGATGAAGTGCACTATCTTTATCAATCAATCTAAAATTACCCATATCACATCACATTTGCTCCTGGTAATAGGTAATCCAACCACAAAATCTATTATAACTCTCTCCTATTTCCACTTTTGTATTGCTATAGGTTAAAGCAATCTTTAAGAGACATGGTGTTCTGCTTTCACTTGTTGGTAGGTAAGACATCTTGCCATATGCTTAGCTACATCTTTCATCTTTCTAAGCCACCAATAATAGGCCTTCAAATCAAAATACAATTTTGTGCTCTTAAGATGTATACCATAAGGTGATTCATGAGCTTCCTACAATATTTATTGCTTAATGTCCTTTACATCAAGCACACATAGCCTATCATGGTAATACAAACATCTATTTACTTTAATCTCATGCTTAGTAAGCTTTCCCTCTTTAACAAAACTTATTATATGCATGAGTTGGTTATCATCTTTCTAAGCCTCTTTCACCTACTGAATTAAGCTAGTTTTACCTGCAATTCTACTAACAAAGCTCTATCTTCTTGGAACTACAATCAAACATTCATTGCTTTCAAAGTATATAGAAATCTCTAACTCAACACATTAGCTACAACATTTGCCTTACTTGGATGATAATCAATCACACAATCATAGTTTTTGATCAATTCCATCCACCTAAGTTGTCTCAAATTCATTTCCTTTTATGTAAAAAGACATTTCAAACTCTAATGATATGTATATATGTAACATTTCTCACTTTAAAGATAATGTCTCTTTATCTTAAAGGCAAAAACAATGGCAGCTAACTCTAAATCATGAGTCATATAATTCTTTTAATGAGGCTTTAACGACTTAGATGCATAAGCCACTACTGTGCCATCCTGTATTAACACACACCTAAGCCTATTATGAGGAGCATCACTATAAATAACAAAGTCTTTTCCTAGCCCTAGTAGTGTAAGGATAGGGGCTTCTATTAACATGGCCTTCAATTTATCAAAGCTCTCTTAGCTTTTCTTATCCCACTGAAATCTTACATCCTTCCTCAATAATCGTGTCATAGGAACTATAATTAGGAAATCCTTTCACAAATCACCTATAATATCTAGCTAATCTTAATAAAACTATTGATCTTTGTCACATTTCTCGAAAGTTTCTATTCTAATATAACCTTGATCTCACTTTGATCTACCCTAATTCTTTCAGTTAAAGTAGTATATTCCAAAAATGTTATTTCATCCAAAAAAACTCACACGTGCTTAGTTTAGCATAAAACTGTTTCTATCTCGAATTTTGTAATACCAGTATAAGTTGTTGTTCATGATCTTCTTTAGTCTTATAGTACACTAGAATATCATTAATGAACATCATAATAAATTAGTCAACATATAGCTTGAATATCTAATTCATCAAATCCATGAATGTGACTAGGTATTAGTTAGCCTAAAAGGCATCACCAGAAATTCATAATGCCCGAATCTAGTGCAAAAAGCTATTTTAGGCACATCAAACTCCTTTATCTAGATTTGATAGTACCTATATCTTAAGTCAATCTTTGAAAATACACCTAATCCTCTAAGTTGAATTAACAAATCATTAACTTAGGCAATGGACATTCTTGATCGTCATTTTATTCAACTACCTATTTAATCAATATAAAGTCTTCAGGAACTATCTTTCTTCTTCACAAATAGCACTAGCACCCCCTATGGTGAAACACTAAGTCTAATAAAACCTTTATCTAATGGCTCATGTAACTGCACTTTCAATTCTTTTAGCTCTATAAGAGCCATTCTATATGGAGCTATTGAAACTATGGCTATGTCTGGATATACTTCAATGCAAATTCAAGCTTATGCTCAAGCAGTAATCCTGCAACTCATTTGGAAAGACATTAAAAAACTCTACAACTATTGGTATTTGACTAATATTAGGTCTGACTTTTTCTATGTCAAACACATGTGCCAAATATGCTTGACAACCTTTTTGAATCATACGTCTTGTTGTCACTGCAAAAATAACATTAAACTGAAAGTCCTTTCTTTCACTAATAATTATGATTTCATCCCTATTGTTATTTGAAAGGTAAACATCTTTTGTCTACAATCTACCATAGCAAGGTGTCCGAACAACCAATCCATGCCTAGAATGATATCAAACTCATTAAAAGGCAATTCAATAAGATTCATAGGAAACGTTTATCCTTGGATAGTCAATAAACAAATTTTTCATATTCTATTAATAATCACATGTTGTCCTATCGAATTACTGACCATGAATTCTATATTTAAATATTCTTATTACATCCCTCTCTCTCATGCTAGTGTAGTACATACATATGAATATGTAGAGCCTAAATTAATTAATGCTAAAATAGGTAAATCAAAGACATAAAATGTACTAGCAATAACATCTAGTGAGTTTATATCATCTCAATTCCTAATAGCATACTATCATGATGAAGCCAAAGCCTAAGCCTCTATCCTCTAACTAGTGTTTAGTCTAGGCATCTTACTCCCACTAGCTTTATCTCCCTCATTATCCCTCTAGCTCCTAGCTAGCACTAGTGATGAACTTGAAGCTAAGTGGAGTCATCGATTTTCTTTAGACAATCATTTTAGTAATGCCCTAGAGACCTATATCCATAACATACAATTGGAATGATTCTCCAACAAAGTCTTTCATGTCTATTTCCATATGTCTTACAAGTAGGGAATGTGCTCCTAGTTGTGGAAAATGGTGCACTAGAAGCTAGTTTCTACTGATGTGGTCTAAACTGCCCTGTTCCCTTAGATCTTTAAGTTTGAGCTATCTTTTATGATAATTAAGCAACTAGATTTTCCTTTTGCCTCTTGCCTACTTCTGGGGTTGAACTAGTCTAACCTATAATGAAAGATCTCTTTTTTAGGATATTCCTGCTTCTTTATTTTAGTATATCCTCTATAACATATTTTGTAGAGCAAAACCCTTAATCCTAATCATCACAACCTATAATTTGATCTCTGTATCAAGGTCCTTTTTGAACCTTCTACATCTATCATCCACAGTGAGGATTATCTCCCTTGCATACCTACTTAATCTAGAAAAATATTCTCATATTCTAAAATTGATCATCCCCTTTGTTTCACATCAAGGAACTATTATCTCTTCTTCTCTACATCAGTCTCTATGATGTATCTGTTGTTAAACTCTTATAAGAAAAACTCCCAAGTCATGACTGTCAAAGCTTTACCTTTTAAAACCATTCTCCACCAAAATAATGGTTGTTCCTATGATAATGATTTGGCACAAATTAGACTCTCTTCTAGAGTACATTTCAATTGCTCAAAAATTCTTTTTATTCTCTCTAACTATTATTCTACCTTGGCTTCTAATCTATCAAAATCAATAGCTCTCATCTTTTTAACTCATTCTAGGTATGTTTTTTGAAGTGCCTATGGTGGTTGTTACTATTATACTAATTGCTGTGGCACAGTGGTGGTGGTGGAACAACTATTGCAATTGTCTATCTCAATAGTTCTATCATCGATTATATCAAGAGTTGTGGTGTTTGTGCCAGCTAGGCAAGTGCAAATTATTTTGCATCGCTAAGCACTAGGGCTTCCACTCTTTCTAGCTCATTAATTATTGTAGGGCCATGACTTTACACCTCCTTTTCTTCACTAGCTAGCAACCTCGATTCACTCATCTTTAATCTATATCAAGAAATAAACATTAGCCTCAAGCAGTTAAGTGTCTTTTGATGCATATGTAATGACCCAAAAATCCCCACTCTCATGAATAGTATTTCCCAAGTTGAATAGTGCTTGCCAAAACCTGAGTCAAACTAAGTGTACCAATAGGGAGTATTTATTATGAGAGAATTTTAGGCAAAGTTTGAAGCCAATCTGAAGTCATATGGATAGTTAAAAATGCTAAAGAAGATTCTACGGTAGTATCTTGTGAATAGTGCCATAGGTAAAGCTGAACGGTAAAATAATTTAAAAGTTGCCCAAAATAATCTTAAAATTATATAACCTGATACTTAAATATTCCAAATAGACCATTGGCTTTGGAATTAGAACTTTTAGATATCGGGAAGTATTTTTACTAAATCGGGTGACAATTAAAAGTATCAATTTTATCAATTTTTAAGCTTTTTGAACATGGGTTTTTATGAGAGTCAAGGTTTATAATTTAAGGATTTATTGAGACTTTATAGGTTGTTAAATGATGCTAAAAAAATAGAGAAAAGATTTAAAATAAGGAATTTTATAAAAGATTTTTAGTGACATTAGATCTTGTGATCTTTTAATCTTGGCCATCCATTTCTAACCTAAAAAAATTGTCAAAGGAAGAGTCAAAATCACTATTTTTAGCAACCCCCATTCTTCTCTTCTTTCTCATTATTATTGACACCACTAATGGGAGAGGATTTCTCCATTCTTGATCAATTCTCCTCTAAATTAGGCTCATAAACAAAATCTTACACCTCGATTCAACTCATATAAAGTGGATTTTTTAAGATTTAAGTTTTGGGTATAATTTTGTCTAAGAGATTTTTAAGATTGAAGTTATAAGTGAATAGTAACCATTTTTAGTTTCAGGTATTTTATTTCAATTCTAATATTTTTCCTAGACCCTATGGGTGCCCAAGAGTGTGTGTGTATGCTCATTTTATTTTTTTAGAGCTATATATGATTTTTCATGATTTTTCTAAAAATGAACCTATTTAAATTCATAGGTAAGAATTTGAATTGAGCATCCTGAGGTAATAAGAAGGCCTAGGAGAGCTTCAAAGGTACCTAATGACGCATTTTTGTAAGTGTAATCACATTAATATATGGAATTTATGAAAAATGCATTATACGTAACTTAACATTTATTAAGGTTGTATGTAATTAATGTGTATATGTAGGTGTACATTAATTGATGTTAAATGTGCATTTATATAGCAAGAATGAGATACAAAAAAGCTAATGGGCTTGATCATGCTGGTCAAATGGCCAATGAATAGTGGCATGCACATATATGTAGTATTATGCCATATATGGAAGCTATGAATAAAGTTTGGGATGTTATAGTTATGTTGTTGATGTATGTATTATTATAAGATAGTATAAGTGTATATATGTATATAGTTGAGGCCAAATGCAACTTGGCTATTGGATGGTTGGTTATGCATGAAAACTCATTATGTAACATAATATCGACAAAAGCCTTGTTATTGGGAATATGGTGTTTTGATGAGTATAATGGCTTAAAATGTATTTATGATGCTTTATGTAATGGAAGATACATGTGTATATGATTTTATGGCCTTGGGTATGTGAAGGCTGAAAATATATGCATGTTGAACGATATATGCATATTGTGATTTATACATATGGGTTAGCCTATATAGCTTGTTTTGGCTTTAAATGCCATAGTGTTTTCTTTGGTCTCTTGAGGTCCACACCATGTGTGTGTGAGAGTGGTGACTTTCTAATGCATGGATATGGTGTGTTTACAATCATGATACATTTCATGGCATGTAATCCATGAATATAACTAAAAAGTGATACTAAAGCTTATAGTCATGAAGAAAAGTTCATTGGTGATTGTGAGCATATGTGAGCCTTAGTTGGCTATATGGTATAACCATGAGATATGTGCTATGGGCATGATGTTAGGCCTTGCTAATGTGTAAAAATGGCCAATGTGACAAGTTTGTAGATGTTGTGACATAAACAGTAGTATATGTTAAAAATGGTTATAATGGAATCAAATGATAAGTTTAATATAGCCTATACATCTAGACAACCTAGTTTAGAGAGGTTGATTGGTCAACTAGGACTTTAACAACTATTAGCTTACCTTCGAGTATGAGACCTATAGGTTACTATTTCATTTGTCAATGGGCACGAGGCCTACAAGCAAACATATCTATGTATCTACGGATGTGAATGCCTTTAGGTAAAATGTTTTTACATACTTTAGGATACAAGTGCCTTTAAGTACAATGTTGTTATGTACCTTTGGGTATGAGGCCTTCAGGCTAATGATATCTGCTATCTAGCCTTAGATAGTTGTCTCCTTAGTATGGCCATACGTTAAACATGAGAAAATGATAAATTGTGATAAAATAAGGAGTTTAACATATAAAGATGATTATAAAACCCAAACATTGATTTATGGCATGAATACGAGGTTATGGCATGAATACAATGCTATGACATGTGATGTGTGTTATTATGCTTGCTTTGAGGTGATAAATGAGTATGTTATGTATATGGTTCTTTTTATTTATGTTGATGCTAGTTATGCTATGTGCATGGACATAATATGGCTTATGGATAATGGGTGACATTTATATATCAATGTGCTAGTTTGCTCATAAGCCGCATATACTCACCGTTGATACCATATTATAAAATTGTTATAAAATGAATAATTGATTACTTAAATTGACATATTCATATTAAAGTGATTACACCACTAAGCAAAAGCTTAGTGCATTATTTTGTTTGCAATGCATAGGTAATTAAGCAGTAGATTAGAGTCAAAGCTTCTGCCCTACAGGAGAACATGATGACTACCCACTTTTGGGTATTTTTGTTTTCTTTTTATACAATGGTCATGATGTAAATGTAATTGGAGTGCTTTTGTGATTCTAGAGTGATTAGGCCTAAACTGTAATATGGGTTGGTTTTTTTAACTTAAAACTATAATTATTGCAAAAGCTTTATATTTTCTCACATGTTTTGCATGATATCTCTTGATACTGCATGCGAGAGTGTTGTTTCTGATGAGCTTGAGGCTCTATGTTGTTTTGTTGATTGGAGGGTATGAAGACCCATTTGGAGTTGTGTTGTGATGTATGTTGATTTAGAAGTATTTTTAATAAGTTTACTATTTGGGAAAGTGTCTCAATACAACCATTATGTTGTCAGATTTTCAACATGATGACCTTATTAATTGCCTCGTAAAGCATGCCAAATAGGTTTTAGTGTTTTTATAATTCCTTAAGCTAAGAAATATTTTAATCAATAAAAGTTTTATTTTAAATTAAGTTTTTGGGATAGTAAAATCATATATTAGTATACGTGTGCACTTTCTATTTAGGTCCGTTGTATGGGTTGAGTAAAGGGCCTGACACTTAGTTGTATTAGAGCTTTTGTTTAAGCTTTCCTCTAGACCTATGGGTTACACAAAAGCACTGTAGTTTTAGTATGTTTACATCATAACATTTTACACATAGGGCTTATAGTCTGTTATCCAACCTTGGATAGTTTTCTCCTTATTATGGGCATGAGCTAAACATGAGAAAATGATAAATGTAATAAAATAATGAGTTTAACATATAAAGATAATTATGAAACTTGGACATAAGATTTGGCATGAATATAGGGATATGACATGTAATGTGTGTTATTATGCTTACTATGAGGTGATAAATGAGTATGTTATGTATATAGTTCATTTTATTTATGTTGATGCTAGTTATGCTATGTGCATAAACATAATATGGCTTATGCATAATTGGTGACATGTATAAATATCAATGTGCTAGTTTGCTCATAAGCCATACTGTATACTCACCGTTGATAGCATATTATATAATTTTAATAAAATGAATAATTGTATGCTTAAATTGACATATTCATATTAAAGTGATTACACCACTAAATGAAATGAAAGCTTAACACTTTACTTTGTTTGCGATGGATAAGTAATTGAGCAGCATAATAGAGTCAAAGCTTTTGCCTTACAAGAGAACACAAAGACTATCCACTTTTGGGTATTTTTGTTTTCTTTTTGTAAAATGGTCATGATGTAAATTTAATAGGAGTGCTCTTGTGATTTAAGAGGGATTGGGTGTAATCTATAATATGGGTCAATGTTATTAACATAAAACTGTAATTATTGTAAAAGCTTTATATTTCCCACATGTTTTACATGATATCTCTTGATACTACATGTGAGAGTGTTGCTTGTGATGAGCCTAAGGTTTAATGTTGTTTTTGTTGATTAGAGGGTTAAGAGGACCAATTTGGAGTTGTGTTGTGATGTATGTTGATTTAGAATTGTTTTTAATAGGTTTACTATTTGGAAAAGTGTCCTGATACAGTTGTTATGCTATCAGATTTTCAACATGATAACCCTACTAGTTGCCTCGTAAAGCATGCCAAATGGTTTTTAGTGTTTTTATAACTTCTTAAGCTAAAAAATGTTTTAATCAAAAAAAATTTTATTTTAAAATAATTTTTTAGGATAGAAAAATTGGATATCAGTATGCATGGGCACTCTCTATTTGAGTTTCATCTATCAGTCGAGTAAAAGGCCTAACAGAATAAGTATATCAACCTTATAGCACTTATATGCAGTCTAATGCACTTAGGAATGCCTAAGCCAAAGCTCTAATACAACAAAATATAGCACCCCTCTATTGACGAAGTAATCAAATTTGAATGAGGGATGGTCCATTATGACACCTCTGACCCAAACCATTACAAATCCAAATAACAGATGACATGATTACCAACTTATCTTGTCTTTACCATTATCTTCTTAAAACCCTTTACATGAAAATAATACATATTATCATAATAGCACTAATATAATAAAAGTTTGATAGCATGATGGCTATATGATGACATATCTCAAATAAGACCTATAGAAAATATCACTTCTATATCATCTCAATCATTAATCAACATCCTAGACCCTTTTGGTCCTTATCTTATCTTAGCATCCCAAGTAGTCATATAACAACATGCCACACACATATGAGTCATAAGAACATAACCTAAGTAATATAGGTTTACTTCCCAACATGCCTTTTTCATGATACATATCACATCATTCTAGTTTAATTATGCTTACTTATGAGTGCCATCTACATATGAAATTACATTACACTATAAAACCAAAATATACCAAAACACTTGTGGCTAACTTCACATCACTGCTCTACTATTATTGAGGCTAGCTAAAGATATCTATCTACTACCTACATTTAAAAAAATATGACGTATTAAACATAAAGCTTAGTGGTGTATTCAATAAAATATGTTTACACACGTATACATACAAATTCACATTAAGCATGCAATGCCATGTAATGTCATAACATATCAAATAAATTCAGGTTGATATGCTTATTGTTTACTTGCTTACACTTGTCACATTACCTTAGTCAAGTCATAACACATACATTCTCATTTTATGTTTATCAAGCCTTTTATTCATTTCATAGTACATATAATTCCCATTACTTAATTAGCTAACCCATATTTACTAGAGACATATTGGAAATTGGGATCATGATGTGCAGTGGCCTACATTTTAGATCTACTGGCTGCTAGACAAGTATAATAGGATATCATAATTGTATAATGGTCCTATTAAAGCTACTGGTAGCTACACTCGCATGAAATTCTATGCAGTGGTTTTGTTGGACCTATTGGCAACTGCACTAACATAAATCATCATGATATATCAATATACAACATATGTATGTGTGGTGGCCCTAATGGACCTTATGGTAGCTACACTGGCATAAAAATATTACTAAATGTCTAATAGCTACTAACTCCCTAGTTGAATGGTCAACCAATCCTATAGGTTGTCTAACACATATGGGCCTTCGACACTTTACCTTATATGCTTTTACATTTTGTAATCTTTGTACATAATACATGATTATAATCATACCATCCATTGCATCATTAATACAAACATAAAGCATATATATTTTTTATTTGATGACTTATATTCCATAATTAAAGTAGTCATCATAATTATACTTACATTGCAACTTATTTTCATTACTTCTCCTATGCAACTTATGCATGTGTACATGAAAATGCACACAAACAACACACATGTAGTTTACCTCATTTCAAACATATAGCATTCCTTTCCATCAAACATTATACTAGCATGATTAATCATCTAAATGTAACTCAATGATACACATTGTAAGCATATTATCATAAATTACCATTTTACCCTTTCTACACATATCATTTGGCCAAGTGTATATTTCATCAATAAAATTATTTTATCATCCTTTCTCCAATATTTTAACTTATTTAGCATACAATAAACCTAATTATACCATCATAATCAATTTAGGACGATTTATACTACTAAACTAACAAGTTACATAATAGATATAAAAACTTGAAATGCATAAACATGCAAAGTGTACACATATTTTATCGAATACGCTTACAAAGTGATTTCTCAATGTCCCTAATATCACTTTACAACTTCTCTTTTCCCTTAGCTTGCTTCTTATCTAATTTGTCTAAATTCCATAATAGGCAACATGTTAGAAAAATCTACATTAATGAAAACTCAAAAATAATAAATGTACCATAATTCTGAGCATGCTTAATGTTGAAGCAAAATATTAGAACTCCAAAAATATGCTCACCTAGCTTATGGGTTTCCAAAACCCTAACCTTCCAATCCTCTCTTTTTCAATAAAAATCTTTGTAATAAGATTCCAAAAATGATGCGGATCGATTTGAGAATAATATTTAAGGGTTCTATATGGGTTTTTATGATGTTTGAAGAAAAATGGGGGAAGGGTTTCCCATAAGAGATGGCATTGGTTTCTTTAAGGGGAGGAAGAAGATGAATTGATGATCTCATGTTATGGACACACATATACCCATCTATTTGTATTAAACTCACAGATGGTCATGATTAAGCCATATAATGATCCAACATTTAGATTTTATCCTATTTATGTTTAAATATTTAAAAATTTCTTCTTAAACTTTAAGATCCCCAAATAACTTCTTAATACACCAAAAACTTTAAAATTTCATAATTAAGGGACTCCTTAAAGCTCATACCCAAAAGCCAAAGGAAACATGCTTAATTATTTAATCACATAAAAAAGAAATTCAAAAGAATTAATTATCGATGTTAGAAAATTATGTTTTCTTCACCATTAGACTATATGTCTTACTATTTGCTAGTCAGTCTAAGCATATCCTAACCTTTTTATGTCACTGCTCAAATTAAGATTACTATCCACTAGATATTAACATAAAAGAATTTTCTAGTTTAGTGGCTACTTCTAATTCTTTTGTTTCATGCCTTATTTTGCCCATTGAAATTTCATGACTAGTAGCCCCCTCTAGATCACTTTAGTGTGGCCCACTACTTAAAAACCCTAATCAAAACCTAAAAAATACTATTCATGAAGCCAGGCTTTAGGAGCATTACATATATTCAAGTCTTTGACTCAAAAGGATCAAAAAAGCATCACATGTGCATTTCACTTCATGATTGGCATAGATTACATGTTACTAATATTTCACCAAACTTAAAACTAAATTACTTTATTGAATTCCATTGTTATGCATGGAACTAATCACACTTAGCCTTACAAAACTTTATCTTTTTAAAAACATTTTAGGCATAACGACTTGAGTACTTGAGCATTTTCACACTATAGATACACATACAGACATATATAATAATCAATGCCATATTTCTTTACATGCTTCATTCCTACCATTTTATATCAATTTAATTTCACAAGTTTGCTATTTTATAACAAGGTACCCATCATACAAAATCAAGTGACACCTTGAAGTTATCGTCATATGATACCAAGTGAGGTATAGAGTACCTATCACATAGGAACAATGAAAAGATGGAGTTTCTATCATATGACAACAAGTTAAGTAACAAAGTACCCATCATGTAAAAAAGTACCCATCATATGTGAACATTGAGATAACAAAGTATCCCTCATATGACACTAAATAAGGTAACAAG
>CANXYI011405294.1:0-12118 GCA_948208565.1 Hura crepitans | reverse complement strand
ACTCAACTATCCATATTCCACACAATGCAATTCCAAGTGAAACAATAACATCAAATAAAATTCCATATGTCATATACTCTCACACACGTATATGTGTGTGCACACACAAACTGTAATCAATAATTACTATTTAAATTTAGTTACAAAACATCAGTAATTTTGAAATCTCTATATGATATAACATTATATAGGCACAATAAGTATTATCATCTATACAAAATTTACAGCTAAAATAAGAAATATATGGGTTCTTAATCTTAGATACCTTTACTTGGTTGTATTTTATAATGTAGTCGCTAACTCTACCCTTCTCATTAGCAAAACCCGACACTGAGGAAAATCACTCAGTGGTGTTATATAGTCCATATGATTGATCACCAATTGTCTTTACAAATGATATATACATATATACATATGTATATACAGATTTATATATTATACCCAAAGGTACAAAAAGTGGTATTAGCACTATCCAACAGTACAAGAAACAAAGATAGCCAAAGCTATATAAGGGTGCAGATTTGCTAATGTCCCTATTTGGCATGCTAAACTACCTTAGGCCATCTTTAATCGTAGGTAGAAATAGGTCTATACACTTTTCATAATTTCCATACAACTATTCATATACATATGGTGCCATGAATGTAACATACGAGAGTATACTAATGACTTATTTTGGTAAAATTAAGTCATTAAAACTAAAATAAAGCAAAAAAGTGTTTATTCGATTGTGTGAGAAGTATAAAATGGGGGATTTTTAGATAATAAATATGGTAAACAATAAATTAAGGTAGAATTAAAAGAAGAATAAAGGGGAGAATTAAACTAAAGTGCAAGGGTTCAAAGTTTTAGACCTTGATTTTAAGAAAATTAAAAAAAAATTTGGGGAGTGAAATTTTTATTATCCCATTGGACTTACCAAAATATATTTCTTTCAGTGTTTTGGTGGGCTAAAACAAATGGAAGTAAGGAGGGTAAAATTGGCAAAAGGGGGGAGCCTAAATAGAGCAAATAATTGAGCTCTTGCATAAAAATTATTTAAAAGAACTCTATTATAGATTTCTTTCAAAAATAAAGATAAAACCTGACAAATAATAGAGGAAAAGAGAAAGGGAAAATGGAAAAAAAGGAAAAAAGGATTTTTAGACATGAGTGATTCGACCTCCATTGATTTTAAGGCTTGGAAAAAACAATTAGAAGGAAAAAGAATTGAGGCCATGCCTAGAAGAGGCCAAATTGAAGAGAGCTTTTAGGCACTTTATGAAATAGAAGGTGTTGAATCAAGGGTTTGATTTTAGAGTTACCAAGAAGACCGAATTATTCTCTTTCAAGGATTGAGGAAAGGTGGTATAGAGGAAAAGTGTTCTCAATTTGAAGTAGAAAGGCTTAAAACCAAGACCTTGTCCTTTAAATTAGGGTGCATTTCTTTTTTATAACTTTAGAATCTAATTTAGGAATTATATGATTTTCATTTGCTGAATTTAGGACATAAATTTGGTTTAGGTGACAATTAAGTAACGTGTTTCCTTGTTTTACTGAGGAACAAGTGTAGTTAGCAGCAAAGTGTTGAAATGAGATTGTGAAGTAGGAAATATTCTCAACCTATAGAGTCCATAAATGAATTGAGTGCTTTGTATTTACAACTCCTCAATTTGTTATGGGAGGGAAGAGATAAAGTTAGTTGAACATAGCTATTGCAAAGTTCAAATAGCAAGTTTCACAAACAGAAGAGGGGTTTTCCTTTTAAGTCTTTGATTTAGGTATTATATCTCTATTCTTTTGCTTGGAATATGTTTAAGGATGTATCAAATTACTTTTCTATTAAAGGGGTTTAACTAAATTAGGTGTAATAGCAAGAATTTATAGTCAGGTTGTTATGGGAATATTGATATGGAACTTTATTTGATTTTAATTATTTTCAAATGATTATTTATGTTAACCTTAGAAGCCAAGGGAGACTAGGATAGTGTTTTTAATTACAAATAGTTTTAGATTAGTAATTTTAGAAGACATAATTATTGATGGGATTATTACAGTGAAGTGGTAGTTGGTTGGACTATCTTAGATGATATAACTGCTAATTACACTATTATAGCAAATGTAATTATAGGTTAGAGGAACCTCGGGTGAAATGCAATTAGAGGGTAATTTTTAAGGTATGTATGCCCATGCATCCATGCTTTTTTAAGATCTGTTTGACCATAAACTTTTCTTATCTAATTGTATCCAATCCCCTTATGATGCAAGGTCAGGAAGAGACTTTAGTAAGTAACTAGAAATGGGAATCAAGTTAGTTTTTTTTATGTTTAAATGCATACCTAAGTTAAGACAATGTATGACAAATTAGACATGGACATTTTTTGTGCATTTAAAATAATCAAATTTTGTAAGTTAGTTATAATAATTGGATTATGGAAAATAAAAGAATAGACTAATAAAGCAAACAACCATATTAGCAAATGTGAGGTTGTATGAAACCAATATGAATATATGAATGTATTATGCAATGTTAGCTAAGGATATAAGAAACTCTAGGTCCTAAGATAGATGTAAATTATAAATATGATGTTTGTCTATATAACTAACTTGAACTGGATTTGAAAGTATTAGATTTGTAATATACATAAGTATTGTAAATAAGTTTGCTAGATTTAGATAAATAGCTTACGAGAATAGGTACTTTAGAAAATAGATAGGAAGATGTATAGGTTGTACGATAAGGCTTTGTAGCTAATGGCATGATTGAGTCAGGGGAAATTTGATATATATATGAGCTTAATGCATAAGTTTTTAATCTCATCATATTTTAATGATTGTGTGTGTATGTGTTTATAGATCACTTAAAGTAATGTTATTTTAAAATAACTTGAGAATTTGCTAGTTGGTATGCTTATACTTTAAGTTTAGCTATGCTTTAGTATTCTTGATGCCTTAGTCATATCATGCCTATGCATTATGTAAGGCTAGATGGTGGTATATTATAAATGAATCATGTTACAAAGATATCAGTTAAAAAGGCCAAATGAGAATTTATAAGTAAAAACATAATGAACTTAAAGTCTATAACAAACCTTTGTAGAATCCAAATAAGATACTTTAGCATGCCAAAGTAGGGTATTATAATGATATACTATACATGATTTGGATTCACCACATGATTATATGATTTGGCTTTGGCCATAGGATCACATGATTTGGCCTATGGCCACACTTTAAAACATGATTAAGTATTACTCACTCATGTCCATATGTTTATGTTCCTATTATCTTTCCTTAAGGTTATTTTAAGAGAATGTTACCCAAGGCTCTATGAACTTTAATTATGTTAAAGTGAAGAAGCATTGGCATTTGATAAGAATATAATGAGATTATGAAACATGATATAACACGGGACATGTATATGTTATGGAAGTTACATTTACCTATATGTGATTCCTTTAGTGAAACCTTATAGTTGATGAGTACAATATATTTACATATATACAGGTGTAATCTAGATATATGAAATGCACTGAGTAACAATAACAAGTAATGTAAGTGCATTATCAACATCCAAAATGTACATATAATGGTTTAGAAGTTATTTATGTACCTATGCATATGGTGAAGTCTTTATTTTATTTATGTTTTGATGTCAGACAATATCATAAAACCATATTCATAATATTTTTAAAGCAAATTATAATAACCACTAAACATGTGAGATTCTAATAGAATTGCTTGCTCTGTATGCAGGTTATCAGAGAACATTAAGGACACCCATGTTATGCAGTCTTATCCAAAATCTCGCCAAGCCTCGATGTTATGAAAAATCTTTAAATGTAAACTTTAGGGGCATTAAATATATATACATATATGTAATAAAGTAGAGTATATTTTTCATTTGATCTTGTAACCGTATATGTATTATACATTTAGGTAAGCACTATTTATCTATAAATGTATACATTAAATGTGAACTAGTGAGCTAAGCTAGTATGTTATGAATGATATTCATTTACACCTCATAAACTATTCTACACACATCAAATGGTTTAGTTGTATGCTTGAGTCATTGTAAAGGGTGCCAGACTCTTTGTTATGATGATGGGATGTGTTGTTGCATGATTGATGATTGATTGGTGCTAATGCAATAGTTGGATGATTATTACATGTTATAAAAGTGTTTCCTCTATAGGTGAACTTTTTGGTAGGGCCTCTAGACATCTGTTATACTGTTAAAATGTCATCTTAGGTTATCTGTTTAATGAAATAATAGCAACACATTTATAGAAATTCATATTTAGACTTAACTAATTCTAACATTGGGGTTAAGTGGAAAGGCCACAACCTCACATGTTTTCGGCATAAACTTATATGGTAGCACTCCTACTAGAATAATCTGTGTCTAACAAAGGGGTGTTACAATGAAGGCCTTTCTTAGTTGATTCCATATACTCTGCATTTCATGTGTACATTTCCCTTCATGCATAACATCATGCAAATTTTATGTGTACATTCCCTTTCATGCATATTTCATGTGTATGTTTCCTTTCATGTATAACATCATGCATGTTTCATGCAATCTTTTCTTTTAGACTATTTCTATATTATATACTAATTGTGAAATCAATTAAGAAGAAAGAAAAGTTACATACCTTATAAGATCAAGAATATCATACTTCAATTATGTCATTGCTTATTCAGTCACTACACTCATTAGAGTGTAAAGTTTCTTTTTATCCATACCTTTAACCATTCATTTTTCCTATATATTTTTCATATAATTCAAACATAAAAATGCAAGAAAACAAGATTATCTCTTAAGCACATGCTTTGGTTATAAACCCACCTGCAAGACCAAATCCCATTTTCAGCAATGCATGCTTATATACATTTATACAATTTATGCATGAAAATTAGCATAATAAATCAAGCATACCTTTTAAATTCCTCTGTGCTCATGATTTGGCTATAATAATAAATTTCTCAGAATTACTACTTATTTGTGCATTAAGTCATAAGCACCCTCATTTGACATGTGTATTTATCATCCATACATGTAAGCTTCTATTTGACATGTAACTATGATCCCTAAACAAATTTTACTAAAGTATTTCAGATTTTAAAACTTTACTTTTGCACATTAAAGTAAGAGAGTAGTCCATATTAGGAAACACATGATCAAGCTTCATTTCCATATGTGTTTGTGTGTGTGTGTATATATACATGGTCACCAATATACTAATTTCATGTCATGTCCTTCCTTTTCAATCACATTTCATAATTTTTTCTTTTATTGTTATCTCTTTCCAATACAAATTACATTCCAAAGGCTTAGAAGTATTTAATAAGTAAAACTTTATTACCATATTATTTTGTAATTACCATAATACATATAGATAATTTATTAATTGATATGCTCCTTTCATTAATAAAGGCCCACATTCATTCTTCATTGATAATTCACGATCAATAGAACTAATATAGTCCCAGTGTTACTTTATTTCTATTGAAACTCATAAATAATAACTAAAATTTTTCTTAGAATCTTTTTAATAATTTACAAACAATATTTTTTTTATAGACAACACTATAATAGATCTATCTTAATTATTTCAGCATTTTAAAATTTTGACAATTAATTAAGCTATTTAGCAATAATACACCCTATGAATTCTTGATTGTTTTTTTTTACAATTGATAATTCTCACAACTTTACATTCAAATACTTTCTTGTTTGCTTATAATATGTTATCATGCCAATAAAGTATTGAAATTTATGCTCGTCCTAAGGAAGATTCTCAAGAACATTAGTATGTGTCAAATGCAAAAGAGATAGCAATCTATTTGTTGCATATAACAAAATTTTAGACTAAAATGATAAAAACCTTTCAAACATTCTCACATATATTAATGGACATTAGGACCCAGAATTTCATTTAACAATAGTTGCAAGGTTAGTAACAGCTAAAGTTTTTGTACCTCCCCTTTACTGCCATGTACTCATATATGCACATATAAATATATACTCTAACTACTAATTATATAATGATAACACCTATTCAAACTCTAATATTAAACTAGCAATAATGATTGATCTTTAAAACTTCAATGCCTTAATGACACCAAGGCTTTGCTGTAATTTCTATAGCAACTAGTAGCTTTTAGTCAACAGCTAAACTCACATACCTATCCTCCATTCCCATAATGTCACACAAGCTAGACCAAGTGCTATTCCTTTTACTAGTACGTACATGACTTATGTCTATTTACACTGTCTAAACCCTATTAATTTCTTTATAGTAACCATAACAAACTAACAACAATAAAAGAATTCTTCTAAACCTTCTATCTAATTTCTATTCTTATGGAGTTCTAAGAGACTAAAATAAGCACTAACCTTTTATTTTCTTTTTGCATAATATATATGATAACATGTTTAATTAATGATATGCATTCTATAATGATAAAGATACATATCAAAGCTATTATGTACAATATATGCCATGTTACGTATAGTATAGAAATGATGATGTGTGAAAATTCACATAAATAGGTATGCATATATTTAAAGAATAAAGATATAGAGATGGAACATAGTATAGTTAAAAATACCATTTCCATCTAGGATAAATCATAGCCATAGGGTAGTTTGGCAAGCCAAATAGAGGACACCTGTAAGAATTAAATACGAATTGAGATAAACCCCTATTATAATTTAGGGTGGTAAATCCTCTAGTGATAACTAACTATAGCTCATGCTATACCAAATCTCTAAGCTATAAACACCATATTATGGACCATAAGTAATAGAGTTAAACTATAACACTTGATACCAAAAAGATAGTGATATCAAGCCTAAGGATACTTGTATTATTGATATTATGAGATACATTTACTAATATAAATTATATCTTTATACAAAGATCTCATGTCAAGGTCTCCAATGAGTTATTTCCCAAACAATTATCCACAAGTTAACCTTAAGTATCACCATACTTATAGTTTGTTAAAACTACTACTTGAACTAGTCAAGGAGTATAACATGTGCTGGTTACCACATTTATAGCTTTAGATATCGCATAGTTATTGCACTACTTATATGGTGCTAGCCCCAACTATTATACTTTTAGGTACCATAGATTTGTACCTTTGGGTACCATAGATTTATACCTTCGAGTAACATAGTTTATGCCTTTAAGTGCCATAGTAAAGTCTACATTAGAGCTTAGTAGAAGTTTTTTTAGTTCTAGTATTACTGATGTATTTTGTTTGAGATAGATTTATAATGTTTGTATCTTACGATATTTTTATGGAACTTATTATATATGAAAATCAAGGCATGTACGAATTTAAAAGATATAGAGATCATTCATAAATCAAAGTATCTAATGAATAAATTGCTTAATATGATGATATCTTTGGTTTGAGAATTATCTACAATAAAAAAAAGTTTGGCCATAATGGCCATATAGATATAATGAAATCAAAGTTTTATTATTAAAATGGAACACATATGAAATGATGCTTCACATGCATAAATAGATGCCATATTAGGAATATATGTTATATGTGAGATATGTATACAAATAATTGTATGATTGATATAAAGGCTTTCAATTAGAAATAGAAAGGTTTTATCTTGAGAAAGAAAATGTTTCCTTAAAAAGATAGACAAAACTTTATAGTTCTCTACTTATGTATGTTCATATTATATGACATTTTTATTACATTTTATAGTATACATATGTGTTGTGGCACCTCCTTATTAGATTTCATTATGG
Organism: Hura crepitans; assembly: GCA_948208565.1. NCBI lineage: Eukaryota > Viridiplantae > Streptophyta > Magnoliopsida > Malpighiales > Euphorbiaceae > Hura > Hura crepitans. The sequence continues at coordinate 4,352 of CANXYI011405294.1, read as the reverse complement.
AATAGGTAAGTGGTGTTAGAAAGGGAGTGAGACTTAAGTGTAAAAGAAGTTAGAATTGTGAATTGAATTAAAAAAAGGTATGCATATTTAATCCAATATATAATTAGTATCTCAATTGGTCTTTTTAAGCTTTTATGTGTTGGGAACTCAAGGGCAAATGCTGCTAAAACCTTTAGAATCTTAGTTGTTGATAAAATTGAGATTATGAACTTGACAACTATTAGGTAACACTTGATCATTTTATCGACAATGATGAGAATTTTGAAACTTAGTTAGAAACTTAAGTTAAACAAGGCAAAAGAACATAAAAAGGAGTAAGTTTATACAAGATCTATAGAATAAATAGCTATCTATTTGGACACAAAAGGAGTTGTACAATAGTGCTGCACACCTATAGTAGGCGTACATGGGCTTGCAATACTACTGCTCATAAAATTGTCGTGCGGAGGTATAACACCTTTGGCTATACTTTCACAGATGCTTCTAATAGGCATCCAAAACTTGGCATAGGGACATATTACATTATGTAAATGACTTCTAATAGGGAATTAATGAATTACTCTTATTTTTGGCTTTAAAATTAGGGAGAGCGAGCAGTCTAATGTGAAAGAACAAAATGATTAGCATAAAAATATAGGATAAAGCTGAGAAAGTAAATTGGATTATACCACAAGTAGTCCCAACATTTCTCTATTTTCTTCTAGTCAAGTTAACTTATGTTAGTAGCTTTTGATCTTAAGAAGTTAATAGAACATACAAGAATGTAAGAAATTAGTTTAGGAATTTTATGCAATGACCTAAAAATTTTGGTTATGTGAGTAGTATTTTTTCGATATGTAAAAAGTGTATCTTAGTTCATTAACAATTCAAAAAGTACAATTCATGAATAAGATGAAGTTAGATATCAAAATTAAATAAAGTTATTTTTAGGTCAAAAATCAAAAATAAAATTCAAGTAATAAATCAACAAATAAGAGAAAATAGTGTATAGTAACCAAGGGTTAAAAATAAATTTGTTAACATAATTAAACAACATTTGACTAAGTTAAATGGGATTATGACCATCTTAATCAACATTTGACCAAGTTAATTAAGAGATGTAAGGAATCAAAGAGAGTGTGACACATGGAATCATCAAACCATTTTAAGTTACATATATAAATGAGGTGTCTAAAGTAAAAGAAGAGTAAATAGTGATCTTCTTCTTCTTTGTATGCCAACACTTTCTCTCTTCTTTCCCTAATTTTGCTTTATTTTTAATGATTAAAAACACAAGATACTTCTTAAAATTCATATCAAATCCAAAAAAGATAGTAAGGGTTAATAGACTTTGAAGAAAAGATGAATTATTAAGACTTAAGTAAATTTTCTCTCCTTTCATTAATGTTTAATTTGAGTAACTTTTAGGAAAAGAATTATTGTAATGAAGTTTATATGAGTCATTAAGGCCATATATATGTGTTTATAACTTGAAAAAGAGGAGACATTAGGTGGATCTTTCATGGTCCAAACAAAAAGGGAGTAAGATAGGGATTTACCACTTACAAGAGAGATCATAAATGTGTTTTAAAGGTAGATTAAATTTTTTTCCATGAAAGTTGGTGTTTTCTAACCCTTACAACTTCTTAGATTTTCATGATAGGAATTTGTATTGGGATTCATTTAATGTTATGGTATTATGAAAATTAAGTTGACAATTTACAATTAATGTTGAGTAATGATGAAAATAAGTCAAATTTGGAGAAGAAGAAATGTTTATATAGTGGTATAATCTTGGCTAAAACATATACATAGAAGTATATGTATATAGGATTCTTGCATGAATATGGTATTAACTTTAAGTTGATAATGCATTGAGGATTTTTTAGTTAGGCTGAAACATACTTCTACATCTTTATAAGAAAAATCACATGTGAATTTAGGAAGGGAGGTTAATGTGACTTATACTAATACTTGTATATGGTATACCTAAATTGTAATTAAAAAGTTCTTAAGGTTTTATGTTCTCTTGAGAAACTTTATCATGGCCAAAATCTAAATGGAATATTTGATATGACATGAATTTGTACATGTATAAGGGTTGAATATGCAATAATAAAGTAGATAGATACTATGGTCGAAACATAAAGTCTATTATTTCCATGGAATAAAATTCCATAATACGTATTTGTTAAAGTAAATAAATGTCAATTCATACATATATGTGCATATATATATTTATATATATGGAATTAATGAATGCTAATAATTATTTATTCATAAAAGCTAGAAAGACAATTGTACTTATGTGAAAGTTTTGCAAGAAACTTAGGTATGTGTACAATATACCATTGCTAAAGGCTTATGCTCACTTAAGAATATTAAATTGACATAATTGAGACATATGATATGAAATTTATGCATGAATATAAAAATTTGAAATAATAATGAAAAGTGTTTATAAAAAGACTTTAAGGTCAATATACAATATTTATGCAAGATATGTAAATTTCATAGTATTCTGTACATGAGATCATAAAATGGATAGAAACATGGAATGAGTGATGCATACTAATTTCTACCTTAGATATTAGAATGACTAGGATAGTTTTGCATGCTAAGTACTAGACATTAGTAGATCGGCCACTGTTTATAGCTTTGGTTACCATTACACAGTTATACACCTATAAGGGTTACTTGCACCATTATTATACCTTTAAGTACCACCATATTGTCCCTTTAGGTACCACCATTTTATGCTCTCAAGTAGCATCTTAATATGGTGGGCTAATGGAACTATTACATGTATCCCCTATCCTAACATAGAAAAGGTTATAGGAATAAATATGTTATAGGTGGAAATAATGGGAATGAAATGTCCATAAAGAAACTTTCAAAGGTTGACATAAAAAGTTAAATTTATATGTTGAAAATTCCTATATTTACATTTTTAGTAAACATATATATGTGCATGGAAATTTCTATTCAAGAGATTTATACATGTTATGATATACAAATTGAAATTGTTATTATTGTCAATATACATGATGAAATCTTGTGTGTTTTAATTGCCATAAATAGCTAAGTATAAATACTTATAACAGAATGATTTTTTTCTATGTAGCGTATAACTTAAGTGACCAATAAGGGTTATCGAGGTTAGAAAGCATTAACTGAGGATTTTATCCTTGGTGTAGGTGTTCATTTACACAAGCCCTAAAGCTACAGACCAAGAGAGAAGGCATTGACATCTAGTAACCACATTAGTGTCCACATCTTTTATACGTACTTAGTTTTCTGGTAATAGGATCCCATTGAACCTAGGTATTATTACATCCTCATATAAATATACATATAGAATACTTAAGGGTCTACACTTATATTATATCTAGGAGCTCTATATCTGTATTATTTTGTCACTATATTTGACATGGTTTATATGTGATATATATATATATGTGTTTGTGTGTGTGTGTGTGTATAGCTAAAGAAATTATTATCTATATATGTGATGCATGCATGATTGAATATAATTATGTTTGTTTGTATGATTATGGATATGTTATTGTGGTTAATAATGGATATTAAAGTTATATTTGGGGATAAATGGATGATCTAATATATAAGTGTTTTCTTTGCAGGAAAAATTTTAGGGACGATCCTAAAAAGTAGTTATGTTGCCAAATTTTCAACATAAGGACCCATTTATATAAATGTTTTTAATAAATACAAATTTTCCAAATGGTAACAAAATATTTTTATTGAGTAAAGTAAAAATGAAATTTTCTTATTCACATTTCTATGTGCTTTAGTGTTCTTTATAAAAATGTTTTGTATGTCTTGTATGTGCTGTAACACCTCCTTATTCGATTCTCTCGTGGAATGAGTAAGGGGTGTTACATTTAGTGGTATCAAAGGTTAGGTTTAGTTAATTGTAGGATAGAGTTAACAAGATGATTTCATTCAATCATGCATCCCATATCATATTATAATGTACTAATGTCAAACTAATATGGTTTCCCCCTCTTATACATAGGCTAATATAGACTCTTGACCTTATTAGCCTTGTGAAAAAGCTGCTGACAGTAATAGCTAATACATTATAGGTAACTAAGTCTATTGGGAATTGCTTGCACTAGCCTCTTATAGAATGCCAACACTAGCACAAATAGTTTATAAGGGTAATACCAATGTAGTGGCCACCTCCACCACAATCCTAGCTTCATCTACCTCCTCCTCCTCTAATGAAGACTATAAGAGAAAGGCTTTATAAAAATAAGCCTGAAGATTTTAAGGATGGAAAGATAATGATGCTATTGTGGCCGAGTATTGGCTTAGAATGATTAAGAGGATTCTTGATGATTTGTATCATA
>CANXYI011405265.1:0-18823 GCA_948208565.1 Hura crepitans | reverse complement strand
GGTCTATCTACTATCTCAAAGACTATCTTTTAGTCAAGCTTACCTAAATTCTATCTACCTGACCTTTTGACCCCTTGAGTATCAAATGCAACTTTAGGTGTAGTAGACATAGTGCCCTATCTCTTTAGATAATCTCTCATAAAATATACCTTCTCTTTATAGGTAAAGCAAGCCCTAGACAATTTCTTACATGGTTCATAGTGCTTTTAGGCATAATTTTCACATAAAGGTGGGCTGATCCCCTGGAAGAGGTTGTAAGAGCACTAATTGTACACCAAAGAGGATGCCTATCTCTCTTGGCAGAACCATCAACTCTTAGATTATATGAACCCACTAACTATGCTAAAGAGAACTTACTCATCTTATTATTGGGGGGATTCTGATTAGATTGTCCTCTTTTGCCCTATTATTTCTCTTTTCTATTGAACTCTCTTTGCCTAACTTGTTCCATATTCAAACTAGCACTCACCAGTTTAGAAAATAATCATTCTCTTATCTCGTAACGTGCACTCAAATGGAGTTATTCAGCCTATCCTTAAATCTATAACACTTTTTCCCTCATCTTCTACCTATTTTGGGGCATAACAGTTAAGTTTTAGGAATTCCTGCTCATACTCAGCTATAAATCACTACTTCTATATGAAATATAAGAATTCTCACCACTTTCTTTTTAAGTATATTCTTCCTACATATCTTTACCTAAAATAGGTAAAGAAGAAATCCTAAGTGAGCTATTGGGTGGTTGAGAAGTCTCTGCTTATCTCTTAACACCAATCCATTATTAATAAGCCTCTTTATATAGTAAATAGGTTGCACCCTCTAGCTTTTCCTCTAATGAACAATGCAAGTCCTCCAAAATCCTTTCAATCTTATCTAATTAGTATTCTATAGCTATAGGGTCATTTTCTTTTATCTTTTGAAGTCCTTAACCCTATTTTTATAGAGCATTTCTCTCGTAGTTCTAACTAAATGAGGAGGTAAAGGTGGTTAAAGTTATGTACAAGGTTGTGGTTAAACTAGAATTATCCATATCACTTACCTTAAAAGGTATGTTACTTGCTGCAAAAATTTAGCCTATGCTTATGCAAGGATTCCTTAGTTAGATGGAGCAAGTGCTTCTCTTAGCTTTATATTGCTAACACTTGATTGGCTCATATTCTCAACTACTTTATTTAATGGATGCTGGGGTTCAAGATTCATGCTAGCCTATATGTAAGAGGGAATAATCACATAAGCCTATTATACTCATTTTATATGTCTGATGGCATGCATGCTCATGATCTCTAGACACATATCTGAAGCTTAGAAATGACTAAACCTTTACTCTAATGACAAAAAATGTAACACCTTTATCCAATTTTATAAGAACTAAATATGGTATGCTACATTAACTTATATCATAGCTTAAGTACTCATAGATATGAGAATATAAGGCATACTAGAAATTCAAATGGTTGCCCACATAGAAAAACATCTTATGAAAAAGGATCAGTTAAAAGCTCTTTTCAAAACTTTAAAAATAGGTACCATTATTTAAAGCAAAACCACTTTAAAATGTAAAATTGAAAACCTTAAATTTTGATGAAAATCTAGAAACATAACCGCTGAACAGGCTTAAATCCAAAAATTTCAACCTATAAAAAAAGCAATTTTTGTAACTTGACATATATCATTTGCACCCCATACTACTTTTTAATCACAAAATCATCCTTCATCAATAACCCTATCATCACATGCAAATATGAAAGCATCTTCACACATAAAACTTAAACACATATATCACACACAAACACACTTTAGCTTTGAGACATTATATCCTTACCTACTACACACACACACACACACACAAGTTATATGGCCAAAATATGTACAAAGCAAAAAGGATGACTTCTTTAGTTATGAACCAAGGCTTTACAAGCCTAAAAACAAAAGAGATGCATAAAGATGTTCATAATGCATAAAGTGCACACTTACATCATGCTATACAACTTATGTACATACAATAAAAGGTTTTTGATATGACTATTATGGGTTATCCTTTTTTTCTACTCCTTCAGCTACAGAACCTATGCAATAAGTAACTACGTTAAGGATGGAACCCTCAGTGGACACTTTCAACCTAAATGCCTTCACTAGTCACCTAAGCTAATAGATCCAAAAAGAAATAATATATATACTTAAGCAATTTCTCATGCAATAGTGCCATCAGGTGTCTATGTATATACTTATAACACTATAAGTACTTCATATTCTTTATTAATAAGCATGTTTTCATAAATATTCTCAATATGTTCTCATCATTAACAATAAGATATCATACATGTAAACTTGAACATGCTAACATTTAAGTAAAAATCACAAACATTTACTCATGCTAATATATATATAAACATCTTGCTCATTAATCACAAATTTGTTCATTAGTGCATTTTTCTCATCTTTGCCCATTTTTTCCTAGACTACAACTTGCTAGGATAATAGATTGATATGATGGATATTACTTCGATTGCATCCTAATTGTGCTAACTAGCACAAAATGGTGCTACCCATAGGTACAAAATGGTGGTACCTAAAGGGTGCAAAGATTGGTGCCAATGCCTACCTAAAGGTGCTAAAACCATACGGTGGTAGCCAAGGCTACAAATGATGGAAAATTTGTAGTGTCATTTATTTGGCATGCCAAACTATCCTAAACTCTTATATCCTAGGTAGAAATAGGTCTCTAACATTCATGTGTAGGTTGAGCAGTCAATTTCATATTATGCATCATTGACATATCTCTTTTACATTATTTGAACAAGATTAAGCCATTTCTAATGTATATAAATGCCAAGGATCATGCTTGCTGCCATTTCATATACAAAGTCATTACTTTCATCATATTTGCACACATCTTGTAAATTCCACATAATTAAGCATACTTTTAAAGGAAGCTTGATTTACATATCTTTCATATGGAATAAATGCTTTTGAGTGATACTAATCTATATAGGCTATAAAAATAAAAGCCATGATTTCATTTGCACATTTTTATCATGTCACTAATGCAATCATGAAACGGCCACTTTTGCATGTATATGACTTTTTAAACTTCTCATTACTCATGATATCTAATATATATTCATAATTCATATTTATGCAAATTCCACACTTATCACATAGCCATAATTCACAATATCATGTCAAATATGCCTTGAAACAATATTTCATTTTGTAAATGGACATATTTTGCCAAACAACCAATTAACATGCCAATTGACCTCATTCTTAATTTACTTCAAAAATTTAATAATTTAGCATCTAGCAAATTGAATACCAATATAGGTTTCAAACAAAACAAATATTTACTTCAATTTATGCTTTATTGATCATTTGACCAAACTTAAAATTTATTCAACATTATCATGATTCTTACATAATAATTTCTACATGAATTTCTCTTAATTTTGTTAAGTTAGCTACTTTTATATTATATATTTAGGAATTCTAAAGTCGTTTCCCCTTTATGTTCATCTAGCATGTAATTTCAACCTACAAGAAAACTTAGCTTTCTTTATGCAAGTTTTACTCAATAACACATTTATACTTATCTGCATGTGTAACATTCAACCTATATATCACTATCACACTACATCATAAAATTACACCCATATGACTTGTAACATGCCAATTAAGCTTACTATAACTAGTTTATAAGGTTAATTCATCAAATTCATAACATACATCAACCTAAACCTCTCATAAAGCCTCTCAATTTCACAATCAACAAAGAAAAGTATAGGTTAAAAGTACCAACCTCAAGAAATAATCCTTTTGAAGTAGAAAATCACTTTTGTTCGTCACAAAATTAAAAAATAAAGCTCTCTTATCTCTTTAAGCTATTCAACCGAATAGGGGTGGTCGGTTTCTCCTTTTCAATCCTTTTATTCTTTGTGAAATGTGTTTCCATAGCCAAAAGTGAGTTCTAACCCCTAATGATAGACCAAATTCCCTAAAACAAATGAGAAAAAGTGAGAAGAATTCTTAAAAAGTGAAAACACTCACCTAATTGAAAATAAACAAAAAAAAACTCTTCAATTTCTCTTTAATCCTAGCTAATATCTTTAATAATCCCTTAGTCCCATGTTGAATTAAAGGTTAGAAAGCTTTATCATCACATCCATTAAAGAAAAAAATAGAAAATTAAAAAAGGAGGGGGAGGAGTTCACATTAGGTTTTGAAGAGGAGGAGAAGAAGAAAATGCTCTATTCTTTCTCCTCATCCAAACCTTCTTCTATTTATAGGCATTAGGGAATTTTTCCCTTTTGCCCTATAACTTTTCATCTTTAAAATTCTAAATCCTTCCTTTACATCCTTTATTCCTTTTAAAAAGCTATTTTTTTTAAAAATTATCTCTGTGCAACATTATTTATATACTTAATTCCAATAATTATTGCATAAATATTAATCAATTAAACTAAAATTCCTAAGTAATCATGGTTAATCATAATATTTATTATCTTAATGTCAGGAAATCAATACTCATGAATTTATGGAATTTAAAGATGTTACAATACAAGTTTAAAGCCTTTAAAAAGTTTCAAATATGATATTGAAAAGCAACTTGTCAAAAGTATCAAAACATTTTGATTGGATTAAAGTGGTGAATACTTGAGTTAAGAGTTTTAGAATTATGTTTAAGATGATAAAATATTATCTTAATGGACTCCTCCATATACATCACCATAATGGTGTACCTAGAGAAGAAAACGAACCCTTTCAGATTAGGTTTCATCTATGATGACCCTTATAGAGTAACTTGAGTCTTTTTAAGGTTATGCATTAGAAATTGCTATTTGTATACTAAATAGAGTTCTATTAAAGTTAATTAAGGTTACACCAAGAGAAATATAATGTAACAAGAAACCATCTCTGTCACATATGAGAGTATGGGGTTATACTGCTTATATGAAAAGAACTATATTAGATAAGTTAGATGCTAAGTTTAGTAAGTGTTTGTTAATAGGGTATCCAAAGGAATCTTTGGGATACTATTTCTATAACCCTTTAGAATAACAGGTATTTGTTTCAAAGCATGTTGTCTTTTTAGAGAAAGAGTTTTTACAAAAGGAAAATAGTGCATGTAGAATTAAACTTGATGAAGTTTAAGAACAACAAATAAACAATGATCAACTGATCGATCCCACTTTTATTACTTATGAAGATAAGGTAATAAAAGAGCTTACTATTGAAAAAGCTCTTGGTGCTCTACTAAAGTCCATATTGTTGTAGAGATATATGGATTTCTCATTAAATAGAACTAAAAAATGACATTAGTAGAGAAAGATGAGCCTACATATTATGAGGAGGTCTTAAAGATTTTAGAGTGAAAACTATGGTTAAAGGCTATAAAATTTGAGATGTATTCCCTGTATGATAACCACGTTTGGAACATGGTTGATCTATCTAAAAAGATAAAACCTATTAGGTGCAAATAGATCTTCAAGAAAAAGATGAACACAGAATGTAATGTGATTACCTATAATGCACTACTAGTTGCAAAAGGTTATCTTTAAAGGCAAGGAGTTAACTTTGAAACATTTTTCTCTAGTACCTATGCTTAAATCCATCTGGATTATGCTTGCTATTGCCACTAATTATAACTATGAGATTTGGCAGATGGATGTAAAGACAATTTTCCTTAATGAAAATCTATTAGAAGAGGTGTATATGATAGAGCTTGAGTGATTCACATCCAATGATAGTAGCAACAAGCATTTAGGAGTTAGAACATATATTTTGATAAGACAATTAATGAGTTTAGTTTCTCACAAAACATGGATGAACCATGTATACATAAGAAGGCTAGTAGGAGCGCATTTATTTTCCTTGTCCTATATTTTAATGATATATTACTAATAGGAAATAATATGTCAGTCTTCAGACATTGAAATTTTTGTTGTCCAAGAATTTCTCCATGAAAGACCTTAGTGAAGCAACCTATGGATTGGGGATTAGGATCTATAGGGATAGATCCATAAGGTTGATTGGTCTATTATAGTATACATACATAGATAAGATGATAAAAAGGTTTGACATAAATCTCTCTAAGAAAGGATTTATTCCTATGTTACATGAGAAATTTCTCTCCAAGTCCATGTGTTTAGAGATACAAGAAGATAGAAAACACATAAGTATGATCCTATATGCATCAGTGATAAGATCTATTATGTATGCTATGTTATGACTAGACCTAATCTAGCATTTACTCTATTTGTGATGAGCAGATTCTAATCTAATTATGGTCAGGCATATTAGGTGGCTATCAAGAACATTCTTAAGTACTTTAAAAGGACTAAAGATATGTTCTTGAGATATTGAAAAGGGGAATTACAAGTTAGTAGATATATAGATGTTAGCTTTTAGTATGATAAAAAAGATTGTAAATTCCAATCTGGTTATGTGTTAATATAGAAAAGGAGGTGTAGCTAGCTGGAAGAGTTTTAAGCAAGATACAACTATAGACTTAACAAAAGAAGCTAAGTATATAGTCGCTTTTGAGGCAGATTATGAAGCTATTTGGATCAAAAGTTCATTACTAAACTTGGTGTGGTCCTTTCCATTATTGATCTAATACCCTTATATTATGATAACAATGGAGCTATTACATATACAGAGGAACTGTGGTCTTATCAAGGACCTAAACATGTACTTAGGTGCTACAATCTTATTTGGGAGATAGTTGGTAGAAAGAAGTAAAGATTGAGAGAATTCCCCATAAATCAAAATATAGCTGATCCTCTCACTAAGGCACTATCCTAAAACAAGTTCCATCATCAAGTAAATACCTTAGGTATAAGGTATACGGGTGATTGGCTTTCATGCAAGTGGGAGATTGTTAGTTGTATGTTTAGAGCTTATATAATAGAGATTTTTTTCATGTTACATGTGAACCTTATTTATTAATGAAATGGCATCCTTTTATTACATGGTGCTTATGTTTATTCATTTTCTTGATTGTTAGTCTTAAACTATATAATAAAGTCCCTAGTATATAATCATAGTATAAAAGGCATTCAATGTAATACCCCTTTCGCTGACATCCTGAACCACCTTAACAGGCAATCCAAGGATAGACTAAGAGGAGGAAAGCCATATTTTATGCCAAAGGCACTAGAAACACTCATGTATACATATCACCTATATCATATTAACATATAGACATTCTTATATGTGTAGCATTTAGATCCATCTATACAAAATCACGAAATGTAAATTGTATAAAAGCAACTATGTATGAAATCATGTCTTAGGATATCTAATTAACCAAAACCTTATTACATATCCAAAACTTCCATATAAACTTGAGAAATAAATATCTGTATAAAATCCATGAATAAATGAACACAAGAAAGAATGTTTATTGAAGCTATAATGATATAATCAAAACTTTGCTGTAGAACTCCTCTTACTTTTGCTTGTCCTGTTGAACTAAGGAGTTCAACCTACATAGAGAAAACCAACACGCTAAGCAAAACTTGCTTAGTCATATATAAACCAACCATGTTTACCACTAAATACACACATGATCTTATAACAAGGCATATATCCATAATCACACATCATAGATGTCATATTTATGTCTCAACACAAGATAACACAATCATTTGCTCAATCATACATGAATTTACCATGCTAACCTTTGGTAGGTTGCCAAACTCATGTTCACATCATACAATCATGCAATTCAATCATTTACATATATCATTATTCCTTTCATGCACGTAGTTGAGTTGTTCCTTTCCTAGGTAGAATTGCCTAAGCATTATCGAGGCACACTCAAGTTCAATTATAGGCTTAATTAGGCCTGATGACCTCTCATATTTAAAACACATGAAAAAATAATTACCTATTGAGTTTAGTTCTTATTTAAAACAAAATTAAGTTGAATATATCCCAAATAAAAAAAACCCAATGGATTTGGCCCCGCTTTAAACAAGGTTAAACACAAGAAGCCTATATAGCAATCATAATGTAATCACATATTCTTTAGGGTCATACAGCTTAAGGAAAGTTGTTAAGCTTAATTATATGGTCTTCATAATTTAGTCAAATAGGCTTAAAGCTCCCATAAGTAGGGGTTCTTCTTAACTGGTTTGCTCAATCATGGGTGATAGCAATTGATTAGTTCTTTATTTGATATATCTAAAGGTATGAGGCTTGTGAGTGATAGATATGTTAGCAATTCCCTATTCTTGAATGAAAAATGGGTTTATGGTTTGCAACACCATATAACGTGTAAAGGGACATAGTATATATAGAATGAGATGTATAGGATTGATAAAAATTATGATATTAGAAGGCATATTATCTAAGCACTTTTGAATTAAATTCTTATTATCCAATGGAGTTACCACTATTGATTTTAGATGTATAAAGGATAAGGCAGTTAGTGTTTGGAGTTGCCACTTAGCTCTATACTAGGAACACTAATTTTTTTTTTCCAACAAGGGTTCAAAATTAGATCTTATATATGCCATAATAATATACCTTTTATATTCTAATTTTTATCAATCCTAATCATGCAAGCAAGCAAAACTATTAAAGAAACATATATATCACCTTTACGTACAAGGAAAAGAGTAAATTATAGTAACAAAATATGTGATAAAATAGAAACATAGATTATGCATCCATAGATTAGGCTATTCATTAATTATGATTTGACCTAATAATTACCTATAATTCCATAAGAATTGGGAATAATTGCCTAACTCCCATCTCTAGGTGATCAGCCTTTTTTAAAATACATTTTCATGTGAATTTTATTAAGGAAAATCAAAACCATTTTATTAAGAAAAATCAATTAATTATGTAGAAACGTCATTGATGTGAGCTTAGAATTCTTAAGTGTAAAACAAGTTGTTAAAACTATCTATTACAACCTAAAAGTAAGCAAAAGAAATGAAAGGTACAAAATAAAATAAATAAGTATAAAAACAAACAATTGGTCCTATTTTTGCATTACTAAGTCCATGCAAATAGTAGATGGCTATTAGCATAAGTTCGTGTGGACTACATGATAGTGATGGTAACTTGGTTCGTCTAGACTCATCTCCAGAATAGGGTCATCAACTAACATCCACTTGGATAATATGATTAGAACAACAACATATGGTCTTAAAAGACCTCAAATTATGTATAAATAGACATTATTAACCTATCAAAGTAAACACATCAATCATAGAGGCATTATAAACATGTACAAATGTCAATTATTTTTAGATGCATGCCCTAGAGCTCATATGTAATAGGGATATTTTGTATACATAATAAACATTTGTTTATAATGAATGCATTCTTTATTGTAATAGTGTTTATATTAATTCATTTGTATGCTATGATCTTAAGCTATGTAATAAAGTCCCTGGTATATTCACAATACAGAGGAAATTATGAAGTGTTCATAATGTGAGATTCGTATTGCATTCAAATTTGAAATACCAAAACTATCCCTAGTCATAGTATTAACAAGATAGGACATTGTTAATACGGATAAACTAGCACATGTTATACTCTCTAAGTTAGTCAAATAGTAGTTCTCACAAGCTATAAGCATGGTGTAATGCTAATTCTACCTAACCCATAATTAGACCTGATAGGAGATGCTACCTTCTTAAGAGTCACCTATCTTTTCCTACCTTGTTCAGTTCTCAATTAACTTCCACTTACTAACACCTTGGTTATTGACCTCATGGATATTTATAACCTAAAGAGATTTTGGTAGCATAATGGCTACCTAAGTGAAAAACCAGAAATTTTAAACCTACAAAAAAGCACTTTTTTAACCATACTCAGCAAACTCACAACTCTTAGACCCTTCTAGTCCCTCATGACTCATCTCAACATCAACCAGACATACATATAAACACAAAGGTCTCAGACTTGTATATTAACAGCATCAAACTTCCATAATATATCAGCATATATACATCACACCTGTGTTATCATTTACAAACCAAAGGTAATAAAACACAGTACTAACAACTTTACATGATTGAGCCCTAACCTAACGTACACAAGAGTGCCCTTTTTCTATACAAATTCAAAAACAAAAGCAAGAAGGTATACCCAAAAGCTATACCAATAACACTATAGATTGAGGCTATGTAGCACCTTACTATCTTTTACCTATGCATCAGAGCATTGATATGCTGAGTACACACTCAGTGGTGAATTTAATGTAATATAAATTGCATCATGTGAACATGAAATACATGCAATACAACTTTTTTCCAATTACACACATCTAGCATATGTAATTTCAGTCATACATGAATTAAACCATTTTAAGTCTAGTTCAATAATGTCTCATTACTCAAATTAATTACCTATCATATTATGTACTCCTCGTTCTAATTAAAAATGTATAGTCAATTTGTCATAATACGTCTTTATGCCCTTTTATTCTATTTAGGCCTATACTGGAGAGACTATATGTTAAGACATTAGATAAAAGGGATCAAGTCATTTAATGGCCCATATTTTAGACCTCGGTAGTTATACATACCCTTTCATTCAGTAATAAGGATCAGTCTATAAGAACCTCTCAAATTAGACTAGTAGGGATCAGCCTTGATAGACCACCAAATAGTAGGGAGAGGAGAGATCAACCTCGAGGGACCTTTTAAATCCCAAATACAAATCATGCTCAAGTGGATAATAGGGATCGACCCCATGGGACCTCCCAAATTCACTAAGATATAGGTAAGCAGGGATCAGTTTATGCAGACCTCCTAATACTTAGGATGGCCAAAGTTAATCTATATAGACTTCCATAATGACCCTGGATAGTAGAAATTAGTTCATGCAGAGCTCTCAATACCCAAGTGTGTAAAGCTCTCTAGTAGAACCTCGATGGTTGCACCATCCATATCATACACATAGGAAAATAGTCTAAATGGACCAAAACCTCTAGTAGCTACTAATTCCCTAGTTGATTGGTTAACCCATCCAGTAGGTGTCTAATTGATATGGGCCAACTCTAATTGCCATTTTCATACCCCATTTATATATCTTTTAAGCTATGGTTATACCATTACCTATTGTTATGCCATTTACATTTACATGTCCATTATTACATAACTATGGTTTATGGTACATTATGCCATCATAGTACAATCCTCTTAGTCCATTTTTATAGTCTCACAACTCCAAGCAATTATTCTCACACATGCAAGCCAAAAGTGCAACAAGTTCACTTACATAACCTAATGGGTCATTCCATTACCACTTAACTTACCAATTACTCATATTACACTAAGTAATCCTTTTCAATTCACATAGCACATTATGTCTTAATCTAGTTACCATTGATCTTTACTTTATAAACATGAATATCCACCTTATGGTCATGACACACCTTATGGCCACACTATGCTCAAGCATCATCAATTCAATTCTTACCAATTTCATGACACAAATACACTTTGTACTTACTTTTTAGCTTAATTACATTACATTTCCATATTAGTTACACATACACACACACACACACACATTCTTTCTTCACACCCCATTTGGCCATACCCTTATATACACCTTTATATGCCTTTTTCATGCAATCTCTATACATACATGCATCATAGGTCACATGAAGCATACTAACATACTCATTTCATGCATTTACATACATACACATGCAACATATAATTTCCACACACAATTTCACATACACACATGCACACTAACATAATTAACAAATTATATTACATCAAATTCACATACCTAGGGTGTTAAAACATGCAAATCCACCACTTCAAGGCTTGAATCACTTTTCTCCTTCAATATTCTTCTCTTTTCCTATAAACATACACCATTTAGGGTTTTGAAAAATTCTAAAAAAATCCTACATAACTCTAAATCAAAATATATCTACATTAAAGAAAAAACACATCTACTCACTTTAGCCACTATTCATCAAGTGCTCATAACTCCCACTATAGGCACTTTCTTTACATTCTGTTAGTCAGAGAAGTCTTAGAAGACTATAGAGGCAAAGATTGATATAAATTTTGGTGGATTTAGCTTAGGATGGTTGGAGAAATATAAGAAAAAATAGAGGAAGAAAAAGATGGTAAACCTTTTATTTTAAACACTTAGATGGCTCAGATAGCGCCACGTGTCGATTCAACGGTTCATATTAATCTAATTTTTGTTTTGAGCTATATAAATTCAAAATAATTATTTTAGGCCTCCAAAATTCATAATTTTAGTGCCAAAAATTCTTGATAGTGCTTATTAAAAGCCCTCTAAAATCTCGAGTCAAAACTCTAAAGGAAACTAGGTCAATTATTCATTCGCATAATTACAAAATTCTAGATAAATAGCAAATGACCTTAAAAAATTATAATTCCTTCACCATTAGATTTTTTAGAATTTTTTACCTATAGGGTATACTATTTTTAGGTCCATCTTGGCACATCCTGGGCCTCTCTCGGCTCAATGCCAACTAAAGTCACTATTCACTTATTCTCAGCCTAAAATGATTTATTAGTTCTGCTAAAAGTTTTAATTATTTCATTTTCATCATTTTCAGGCCCATCAAACTTTTATGACTAGTACTTCCCCCGTTGCCACTATAGGGTGCCCCAGGTTCCCTGAAAACACTATTCATGCCTTGGGAATTACTGTTCATGAAACCCTATTTCTTGAGCATTACACATAGTAATGCTTAGAGATAATTTGTGCATGCTTGTTTGAGAAACAAGTTCATTAGAGACCTAACATGAGATGTTCACATGGATACATAATCTATGTTGGTGAAACTATCTCGTCATATCATTTAAGCACATATCTTCTAATTTGAGATCACCAAGGTTATCTTAAGTATTAAATACTACACTTGACTCTAGTGCTTTTACATCACCATAATATATATGTTGATTGGGTATAAGCTAAGATACTTGAAGGTAATTGAATGATTAATAAAGGATTCACTATCTTGGATTATAATAGGTTTTTTTTTATTTTATTATACTAATAGGACTCTATTTTTTGAATCTTTAGCCAAAGTGAACTATAAGTGTGAACAAGATTCACAAGGGCATTTTTGGAATAAAGGAACAAATATTAAAACTAACATGTTTAGTGATTAATTAGACATAATTGATTAAGCATTGAGTTGACACAAGTCCATACTTAAACCTAAACAAGATAAAGTATGGTGAAATAATGAATTACATGGTAATTGTATATAGAAGGGTTAAATCAAACCACTTAACCTTCTAACACTTAGGTACTCATTTGGTTAGAAGCCTCTAATAACTTGTATAATAGTGAATTTATTAATGTGATTTAATAATAATTTAATTGGATTAAATCACAGAATCCTAGTTCTACTAGGATTTTAATTCATTACTATACTATCAACATGCTTCAAAAGCCTATAAGGTCATACACCGATAGGAGCAAATTAATGAAGTAAAACTATAAAAATATTTAATGATATGGGATGTCATTAAATAAGAATAAATAAAATTAGAATGCTTATTAGGCTTGGAGCCTAAGAGAAAAGCTTAAAATACTAATTAAATGTTAATTAAATGTTTTAAGTAACTAGGTTAGAATTAGGCCTTTTAATTAATTAATTAAAAGCCTTTTTTTAGCCTTTTAGGGGTTTAAGGGCTAGGAAATCTGAACTAGGGGTGAATAAAAAGGGTATAAAAACCCTTATGAAGTTATTCATAAGAAGAGAGCCATAATAAAGAAAATAGTTCTCTACTATTGTCGCAAATTCACCTTTTTTTTTAAGCCTTCTCCTTCTTATTTCTTCTTGAATTTTATTTCTTACTAACACCTAGAAATAAAATTCACTTGTACACCTCTTATAGAGTTCTTATTGAATTTGCTATTAGTGTGGATGCCTTGGAGGTGTTCTCGAGAAGATCACTATGGTTTGCGACAACCCAATGAGGTGAAAAGCTGCAAATTAGAATCGCATAAAGAATTTATGATAAATTCTTATTCAATGATTTCTTTAATTTTTGTTTTTCAATTTTTTGATATTTTAACCTTTGCTAGGGTTCTATAGATGTCTAATTTCATGCATGAGTTCATGGGAACTAATAACTATACCATAAATAAAAGACACAAGTCCGTACAGACGAATAAACCTTTATGATAGGAATCCATGTAGACATCACGAATAACATATTAACAAATAGTGCAATCTAAGAATTATCACATTTTTTCAAAGTATTATAATCTCAATTTGTATCCATGGTAATTATTCATATGATGATATTTCTAGCGCTTACCTAACATTTACGTAGCGATATTCAAAAAGTTTTACATTATATCTTACAAGCTTATGAACCTAATAATCATATAATTACTTATCATACACATCCATACATACTACGTATCCTTGCAAAAGGGAGTCTGTGTAAACTTAAAACTAATTTTAAGATATAAACAACATGCATATTAAAGATTAGAATATGTAAGGCTTAATTATAAGGACAAACCTATCATAACATGCTACAAAGATTAATATGGGTGAAGCATACATTATCAGCTATGGAACGAGTGTTAAAATAAAATACAAAAAATAAAACATAGAATTATTATCAAAAGTAGGTCATATAGACTAAACAACATATGCATAATATTAACCATTCCTTCATACGGACTTAAATGACTCATGGACAATGTCTATACAAACTTATATCATTAGGCAGAATATACAATCATGGTTAAAAAAATGTGCAAGATGGATATGTATGCATGATAAGTCATTATCTCACTCTTTGTAATTGATGTGGGGATTATAGAGGGCCACTTCACATAAGTAATTAATCCTTGGAGATCACTGAAACTGTAAAAAAGAATGAAAAATTGCACAATTAAAATAAGCTGAAAACTCACCTAGATATTACACCAAGCTGCAAGATACAAGGTTGGTTTTAAAAGAAAGAATTATTTTGTGTAGGCTAAAGGACTAGTAGAGTGAATTAGGCTTTAGAGTTTAAATACCTTAGACTCATGAAATTAAGATTGCTGGATAATCAAAAGTGTTAGATTATCACATCTCGCTAATTGATTCTTGAAGAGAAGGATATTTATAGGTTTTTAAGGCTATATTCCCATTTAAAAAGAGGGGAATCCAACTAGGATTAGGAATCAGAGTTCAAATAGAAAGATTAAGATTCTATAAGCTTTTCATCGAAAGGTTCATGCGAACTAATGCTTATGATACCCTAGTTCACGTAGAATTAGGCTTTTGATAGATTTAACTGATTTATAACCTATAGCCCTTTCAAATTTGACTGATTTGGCTTAGTCATTGGTTAGTCCGTGTGAGCACGGGTTTAAGCTTCTTTATCTCATGGTATGGGCTAATCTCTAGATATTATCATGGGTCTTAACAGTATGGTGTCTACACTTAAATCATTATAACTAATTTAACTAATTAAACACATATATAATTCTAAACCTGCTCATTATCTAATTATTAAATATCCAATTCATTTTATAGTGTTAATATAAAATTTTTAAATATGCCTAATAACTCTAACATAGTCATTACTAAACTAGGATATCAAGACCTATATAATGCCAATAAGGTACTATTATACTGAATCATATGGAACCATATGATATCAATAAGGTACTCTTGTACCTAATTATATGGCATAAGCAATATTACCACAATAATGCAAGACAATATACATGAATTCAATAATCAATAATAATAAGGGCATAGCCCCACAATACAATAGGCTCAAGGCCGATAATAGGAGTTGCATAATAATATATGCCTAATTAGCTAGCCAATCTATCCTAATTACTATTGACTCCAATAGGCTTATTAAAGGTAATGAGAAAAATTGTTATATATCTAAAAACATTTCCATTATAAACTCATCTTATTAAAATTTGTTATAACAAATGATGCCATAATACATACACATATTTTAAATTTATATAGCTATTATTAAATAACATATATAATAATTAATTTCACAATAATGTTATATCAATGATTTATTGTATCACTTTACTAATATAAAGTATTAATTTTGGCATCTAGGTAGGTTTTAACTTTTTAATATTCTTTTCATTCTATATCACTTTTATATATTATAAACATCTAAATTAATTACCCTCTTATTATTTTTAAGAAAATTCAATTAAGTCCTTAATTTTATATATTTTTATAATTTTGGCCTAAGTAATATTTTTTTATTCTTTTCTTATTTCAACCTTATTCTCATACTAAGCTCTATATCGATATCATACTTAGTAAAAAAATACCATAAGTCTTGGTAAAATTTCATTTTGATCCTTTAATTTTATTTTTCATTCATTTCAGAAAATTTTTAATTAATTGCTCTAAGATGTTTTTCTTCTATTTAATCCCTCCAAGCATGCTTAACTTATGTAATTTATTTAATTAGACATATAATTTAGTTATTTATCATTAAATACCTTTAATTCTAATAATTTGATACACTAAATTCATCTTAAAATTAAAGCATACTTTTCCAAGCTTAAATTTTTCTCCTTTTTATTTTAATGCAACTTTTTAAGCATTTACAACCTCTTTCCCTTTGTTCATCTTTCCTCAATATCCACTTGGGCCTTATAAAATTCATAACAATTTAATTATCATAACAAAACTCAATTTAATCATACATGAATTGATAAAAATCCTAAATAAACTTACTCAAATTATTAAAACTCAAAAACATAAAAATTCAACTTACTTGGAACTATTCATATTTACTATTCATTATTTGATTTCTTGAATTTTAAACATCCATAGATGGAATTGATTGCATAAATAAAGCTTAAAGTAGATAATTTGTGGTTTTAGAATTAATTTGATGTGGCTTATATGAGAAATAAAAAAGACCATGAGAGGGAAAGAGCAAGGTGGCATTAACTGCCAATAGAGGAAGGAGGAGATGTTTTAGTTGTTTTAAAATGTTTAATTTTGATAAAAGATAAAGAAATCAATAGGTACTTATATTTTGAAATGAACGGCCTAGATTTAATTGATTAAAGATTTTAATGGTTAAGATCTAATGTCAAATAAAAATTTTAAATAATTTATTGTATAAACTTTTCTAGAATAAGAGATATTTTTGGTGTCATGTTATTAGAAATAGAGGGCTTAGATTATTAAGGAAACTATTTAATCTTAGGGCCAAAATTAATTCTTACATTTTATTCATTTTCATAATTATTTTAGCTAATTATTTTACTATGTTATAATTAAAATTTCATGTTTATTGAATATAAAAAATTATTATATTATTTGTAAAATTTGATTCCCTAGTCAACTGAATCAAAATTGCCAAATTTAGAGTTTAGCATTGAATGGTCTACTATTCACTTTAGACGGGTCTTAAACTAAATTTTTTATCTTTAAAAATCTAAATGACCTTATTTCCATTTGAAATTTTAACCGTTGTCATTATGTAAATAATACTTCCATTTGTTGGGTTAGTATTGGTTGAGTTCTTGAGAAGTATTATTCACTACTCAAAAAGTAATATTTATGAGCATAAAAATTTTGTGGCATTATTTTTCTTCCTCTCTTAATTAAATTTCATCCTCAAAATTTATCTAATGAAAATAGTTAAGGATATTTCTCCTTTATCACTTTTTCACTTTCCTTTATAACTTCCTCAGATTTATGATACTTCTATAAAACTTTCACCAATAGGACTTATTTGTTTCTTAGCTCTTTAACTTGACATGCCAATATAAATAATAGATTCTCTTCATATGATAAGTCTAGTTATACTTGGATATGCTATATGGGAACAATGTGAGAAGGGTCAGATCGATACCTTTAAAGTATTGAGATATGAAATACATTATGTATCTGACTTAATTCTTGCGGTAAAGCCAGCAGATAGGTTATTAGACCCACACATTCAATTACCTTATATGAGCCAATGAACCTAGAACTTAACTTTCCTTTCTTACCAAATCTCAATATCTTCTTCCATGGTGAGACTTTTAGAAATACCTTATCTCTAACCTGATACTTAATGTCTTACCTCTTTAAATTAGCATAAAATTTTTGATGATCCAATGCCACTTTCAATATATCCTTTATGATCTTTACCTTTTCTTTATTATCTTTTACAAAATTAGGTCTTATTAACTTGCTTTCACTTAACTCACTCAAACATAAAGGAGTCATACACTTTCTCCCATATAAAGCTTTATATGAAGCCATATTAGTACTAGATTGATAGCTATTATATATGAACTCTGCTAATGGCAAATACTTATCCTAACTACCTTTAAATTTAATTGCATAGCTATGAAGCATATCTTTCAACACCTACATCATGATTGAATTCATTTTTAGTTATTGGATTAACCAAATCTTATGGTAAGTAAACATTGCTAGTTACCTAAATAACTCTTTTGGATTACCCATTTGACTGAGGATAAAAAGTTGTCAAAATGAAGTCATGTACCTAAGGCATTATGCAATTTCCTCTAAAATCATGATATGAACCTTGGATCATGTTCTAATATAATTGATAAGGGTACACTATGGAGCCTTATTATCTCATTAATATACATTTTTGTTAGCCTTTCTAAGGAATAATCCTTCCTTACTAGTAAGAAATAGGCTGACTTTGTTAACCTATCCATAATCACCTATACTATACTATATTTTTTTTATTTGAGTGGTAATCCAGTAATAAAGTCTATAGTAGCTTGGTCCTATTTCTATTCAAGAATAGAGATAAGTTGCAGTAATTTGGTAGAAACTTGATATTTTACTTTAACTTGTTGACATTTAAGGCATTTA
>CANXYI011405199.1:0-16454 GCA_948208565.1 Hura crepitans | reverse complement strand
CATAATTTATGATATTAAGGCTTATAAATTGTTCTTTGACCTATAAATAAGATGAGTGCTTCAGTACACCATAGCATGAAGAAAGTCGAGAGTCATACTCTGATGACCATACCACTAGAGGCTACTAGAGTTGTGTCTACTTTGGGTAGTGCTGTGGGGTATGCACCATTGGTAGGACAAGATCCACTAGTATTTCTATATGAGATGTTACATCTTTTGAGATAGGTTATAGCTACTGCTCCACCACTAACATAGCAACCCAAGGTTCCCTTAGCTCTCTAGAAGAATTTTTTAGAGAGAGTTAAGAAGATGTGAGCCTAAGACTTTAAGAGAGATAGCATGGTAGAGCTTGGGAAGGTAGAGTACTAGTTGGATTGTATAGAAAAGATAATAAAGCAAATGAGGTATAGCCTAGAGGTGAAATTGATATGTTCCACATCACTTCTGCAAGAAAAGGCATCAAAATGGTGGGAAGATTTAATCGAGTACAAGGCCAAGGTAGAGATTACATGTGATTTTTACTTGTCAGAATTCTATAAGAAGTACATCATAAATGATTATCTTAATGATAGAAGATAGTAGTTTATAGACCTCAAGCTAGAATAGAAGTCCATTAGGTAGTATGAGAAGGAGTTTACTAAGCTTAGTAGATAAGCCAAGGAGACTATAACCACTAAAGCTATTAAGTACAAGTTGTTCAAGAAAGGCTTGCACATAAACATCAAGTCCCAAGTGGTCCTTATGAAGATTATAGACTTCTCCCAGTTAGGTTCAGTGCTATTCCATGAAGGGGTATAGAAGGAGAAGAAATAATTTTATCAGGAAAAAAGATCTTTAAGATAAGGAGCATCTAGTGTAGCTCTACAGTTAGGTAAGAAGCTCAATGGTTATCAGTTTAAAGCTTTACAATAGATTCAAAGATAGGCTAAACCCAGAAGTCAATGCAAGGTAACAAGAGTAAGACTGGATGGTAGCAATCATAAGCTACAAGTACACCAGGGTTTAAAGCTAAGGGTGGATAGATACCTTAGGGTTTAACTTGTCACAAGTGACATAAAGGAGAGTGTTAGAGAAATAAGATAGGGGTGTGGTTCACTGAATCATTTCCATAGAGACTATCTAAAGGGACCTAATGCTGAATAGAGATCTGCACTTATATCTACTAGAGGATAGTAGAGAGATTAATAAGGGAAATTAGAGAGAGCTTAAAGGGATAGATTAGAGCCAAGAGTTAAGCACAAAGCTCCTGCCCGATAATAAGCCGTTAGAGCAGGGAGGAGGCTAAAGAGCCAAACATCATTGCTAGTACTTTTTTTCTTTTAATTCACCTATTTTGGATTTAATTGATCTGGGGTCTATACATTATTATGTTTGCACACCATAAGTATAAGACTGTGATTTAGTTTTAGAGCCTTTTGACCTAGAGATTATTAATAGTAATCCTATAAGCTAGCATGTGGTAGTTGACAAGGTTTATAAAGAGTGTCCTTTAAGGATACAAGATCACCAATTTTTAGTTGATCTAATAAAGTTACCTTTTTAATAGTTTGACTTGATATTGAGCATAGATTGGTTGTCTAAGTATCTACCAATTATGGATTGCAAGTGAAAGAGGTTGACTCTCAAGACTAATGATAGGGTTAAAATCAGAGTTGTGGGTGAAAGGATAAAATTTTTTATCTAATGTGGTGTCGGCTGCTAAAGCTAGATGGATATTGAGAAAAGGGTTGCTAGGCTTATCTTGCCCATATGTATGAAACCAAGATAGGTGAGCTTGATGCTAGTGTTATACTAATGGTGTCAGAGGATACTGATGTTTTTCCAAAGAAGTTACCAAGTTTGCCTCCAAAAAGTGAACATGAGTTTAGCATTAAAGTTTTACCTAGCACTGCTCCACTATCAATAGCTTCATATCAGATGGTGCAAGCTGAGTTAAAAGGGTTAAAGATCTAATTTCAAGAGTTACTTGATAGGGGTTTCATAAGACCAAATGTTTCACCATGGGGAGCACCATTTTGTTTGTTAAGAAGAAGGATGGTTCACTTCAGTTGTGTGTTGCTTATCGATAGTTGAATAAGGTGACCATCAAGAACAAGTATCCTTTACCATAGATAGATGACTTGTTTGATCAACTTAAAAGAGCTGGAGTGTTTTCTAAGATAGATATGAGATCTGGGTACTACTAATTAAGAGTGAAGGAATCAAATGTGGTGAAGATTGCTTTCAAAATGAGATACGGCCACTATGAGTTCTTGTTAATGCCATTTAGGCTTACCAATGTGCTTGCAACTTTTATGAACTTGATGAATAGAGTCTTTAAGCCTTACCTTGATTAGTTTATAGTAGTCTTCATCATTGACATCTTGGTCTACTCAAAAAATAAACAAGATCATGAACAAAATTTGAGAACAGTGTTCTAGATCCTGAGAGATGAGAAGTTGCATGCTAAGCTTAGTAAATGTGAGTTCTAGCTTAGTGACATGTCTTTTCTTAGGCACATAACTTCTACAAAAGGGATTCATGTTGATATAAGTAAGATTGAGGTAGTGATAGAATGGAAGCCACATAGGAACACCATAGAGATTAGGAGTTTCCTAGGTTTGGTAAGATATTATAGATAGTTGGTCAAAGGGTTTTCCTTAATAGTAGCCCCTATAACTCATTTGTTAAGGAAAGATGTTAAGTTTATAAGGGATAATAGATGTTAAGAGAGTTTTGAAAAGCTTAAGATGATTTTGATACAGGCTCCAATTCTTGTTCAGCTAGTTTCAAGGAAAGACTTTACCATATACAGGTGATGCATCTCATAATAGGTTAGGTTGTATTCTAATGCAAGATGGCAAGGTTGTTGCCTATGCTTTGAGATAGTTAAAACCACATGAGAAAAACTACCCTACTTATGATCTAGAGCTTATAGCTATTATGCTTGCTCTAAAGAACTGGAAACACTATCTCTATAGAGAGAAGTGCTATGTTTATACTGACCATAAGAGTCTAAAGTATCTTCCTACACAAAAAAAGATGAACTTAAGACAAAGGAGATAAATAGAGTTGATCAAGGATTATGATTGTTTAATTGATTATCATCTTAGAAAAGCTAATGTAGTGGTAAATGCTCATAGTAAGAAGTTCATAGCAGCCATGAGATCTATGAATGTTAGATTATAGCTTATAGGTGATAATGCTTTGTTAGTAAAGATACAAGTTAAGCCTAATTTGCTATAACAAGTTAAGGATTGTCACAGAGATGATCATAAATTGATGATTGCCATTAGTGTTATCTAAGAGGGGAAGCTTACTGAGTAAGAGATTAGGCATGATGGCTATTTATACTACTATGATAGAATTTGTGTACTAGACATAAAAGAGTTAAAGAAGCAGATTTTGCAAGAAGCTTATAATGCTCTTTATGTTATGCATCTTATTAGTACCAAGATGTATCAAAACTTAAAGTTGACATATTAGTGGCCTGGTATGAAGAGTCATGTGTCAACATATGTGACCAAGTGCCTTATTTGTCAGGAAGTGAAGGCATATCATCAGGTTCCATCTAGATTACTTCATCCTATAACAATTCTAGAATGGAAATGGGATAAAGTCATTATGAAGTTTTTTGTTGAGTTGCCTATGACAAAGAGTTGATCTGAATTATTATGGGTTATGGTAGATCATTTGACCAAGACTGCTCATTTTATACCAGTGAGAATGGACTACACCTTGGAAAAGCTAGTAGCACTATATGTTGATGAGATTGTCAGCTTGCATAGAGTGCTATCTTTTATTATATCAGATCGAGATCTAAGGTTCATATTAATGTTTTTAAAGAAACTTTATATTGCCTTAGGTACTCGATTAAGCTTTAATACAACATTTCATTTACCGACTAATGGATAATTAAAAAGAGTCATTCAGGCAGTCTTTTGATACTTGAGTGATTTGGTGTTTAATTATGTATCACATTGTGCTTATAATAAAACATGATTATTAGGTCCTTGAAGATATGCTGAGGAGTTGTGCATTAGAGTTTAGGGAAGCTAGGACCATTATTTGTCCTTAGCTAAGTTTTCCTATAACAACAGTTATCAAGCAAGCTTGGATATGGCTCCTTATAAGGCATTGTATGGGAGGAAATATAGACCTCCTTATGCTAGAATGAGTTAAGTGAGACTAAGCTCATGAGACTATATTTGATTAAAGATGCAGATGAAAAGGTAAAGATCATTAGAGAGAGATTGAAAGTAACTTCTGATAGGCATAAGTCATATGCTATTCTAAAAAGAAAGAAGGGGGAATATGAGGAGAGACACAAAGTATTTCTTAAGGTTTAACCCTAAAAAAAGGTTCTATAATTCAAATGGAAAAGAAAGTTAAGTACTAGGTTTATTGGGCCATACAAAATAACATAACATGTGAGACCAATAGCCTACAAACTAGCTTTGCCTTCTGAACTTCAATAGATCAATGATGTTTTCCACGTATCCATGCTAAGAAGATATAGATTGGATCATACACATGTATTGTCAGTGAAAGAGGTTGAGGTTAACTCAGACCTTTATTATGAAGAAAAATATGCAATGATTTTAGATAAAGAGGTGAAAAACCTTTGGAGTAAAGCAATACCCTTGGTAAAAGTTCTCTGGAAGCACCATGGGATGGAAAAAGCTACATGGGAAATGGAAGCTCAGATGAGAGAGCAATTTCCCCAGTTGTTTAAACTAGGTAATGTTGAGGATAACATTTCATTTAATAGGGGAAGAAATGTAATGCCCAAAAAATCCTGATGTTATGAAAAGTACTTCCCGAGATGTGAATAGTGTTTCCCAAGGTCGGAGGTACTAATTTTATTGAATTGAAGTATTAATTATAACATAATTATGGGTAAAATTTGAAGTCAAAATAAGGATATTTATGTGGTTAAAAATGATAGTTAAATTTTATAGTCGTGTCATGTGAATAGTGACATAATTTTAGTTGAATCATAAAATAATTAAAAATTGCTCAAAAAATTTTGAGATTAATACAATTTGATACATAAAAATTGGAATTAGCTTGTTAGTGCTAGAATTGTAATTTTTGGAGATTGAGAGGTATTTTTACTAGAATTGGGTAATATAAAAAATGGCAATTTAATTTGGTTTTCTCATTTATTAAGCTCTAATTTTTAAAGGATTGTGGGCCCTTAATTAATTGAATTTTTTCATCTTAATTGAGATTAAATTAAGGTTAAAGAGAAGCAAAAATAGAAGGAAAGAAATAATAGAAAAAAATATTTTTTTAGAAAATATATATAGGTCAAACTTTTATTATTTTTGGTTAAAACACACAAAAAACTCCTCTCCTCTCCCTCTTTTAGCCAACGGCATCAATGGAGTTCTCCCTCAATTTTTACTTTCCTATCCTCACTTATAAACTAAATTTCTTTGATTTTATTTAAAGATAAAGACCCTCATAACCTCTAGATGTCATTTCAAACGGAATATTTGAGGAAAACCAAAGGAATTGCTCAATTTCTAGGCTCAGTGAATAGTGACCAACTTTGGTTCGAATAAGAATTTTCAAATCATGATATTTTCCTTATGTTCATTAAGTGCCCAAGAGTCATTTTTTTGTTGTTGGTTTTTGATTTTCATGTTTGTATGAATTATTACGAATTTTAAAGAAACAAATCTATAACCTGCAGTTTAGAAAATCAACAAATTGTGAGATAAGGGGAAAGCCAATGTGTAGGCATCCTTGAGAGTTTATTATGACCTTCTTGGTATGTGTAATTGAGTTAAATTGTGTTAAATCGATAATATGCCCTAATTTACTTAATATGCCTATATAATGAATTATGGGTTAAATGCTCATTTATTTGTAATTAATGACTTGAAATGTGTTAAATGGTAAATGATATATATGATGATAACATGGTTTGAATGCATGGAATTATGTGGAATTCTTATTATGCTTATGATGTATATATGTGCATTATAATGTAAATGGTGTGTAAATATGTGTATATGTCTAATTATGCATGTAAATGGAATTAAATAAGTTTATATATATGATAGATGTTTAATGAAGCATGTTAATTAGTAGGAATATTTTAGGAAGTGTATGAGGACATTATGACTATATAGTATATGTGTTATGTAAATGATGAATGCTTATGCCTACATGAGGTATTATGCTTATATATGACTTAAATACATGTCACATGATATGTTTCATATGCATTAGTTGTATGATGTGATTGGAATGAATAAAAGCCTTATGGAGGGATGTATGTTCAAATGAATATAAAGGCATGCATGTGTATGTGTGACTTGAATAGGCATGTTAGTGATGATGTATGCTTATGTATGTGTTCAGTTGCAAAAATGGGCACAAAATAAGCCATGTATGATGGATGTATGATGAATGATGAGGCATAAGGTTTGGTGGCTGAATGATCCTTGATGTATATTTGATATGTATGTTTGACTATTTGAGGCATTATGAACCAGAATGACTAATGATGACTATTACAGTTGAGTATGTGAGATAAGATGTATGTGGCATATGAATGTAAGTATCATGCACTATAATGCTTTGGCTGAATGGCCTAATGGCATGTTAAGGGATATGAAATCTTGAATTTGTGCTTGATACGGGAAATGCATGAACACAAAATGATAATGTGTATGAACATGATAAAAATGGTGCCTAAAGTGAGATAATGCATGAGAAATACCTTTATGTCAAGTAGTTGAATGTTAACATGCTTGTAAGAGTGTGTAATACTTATGAGGCATGGATTTAATGATGAATGTCATATAACTTAAAAGCATTCATGTTGTAAAAATGAGGCATAATGCAATGTGATAATGTTAGATATTGAGAATATGTAAGATATCATGGCTAAACGGTCATATATATGGCAATAATATGTTTAGAACATATTATGTGCCTATATGAGGTATTACATTATCATGTAATGCTATGATACATTTTATGATGAGAATTGAGCATAATACATCTTGAATGAGCTTATGTAAATATATGGATGAATATGGAAATTTTATGACATAATGGAATAAATGACACATACAAGAGTAAATGGAATACTATTAATGGGTGATGTATATGTATATATATATGGCCTCAAAGTGTGGTAATTGTATTGCCTAATATACTTGAATGTCAAAATAAGACTTATAACATAATTTTCTCAATTTTGTCATCTGTTGGCTAAACCAAAGTAATTAAAAGCTATATTAAGCTTAAATGAGATGGTTTAAATAAAAATAAACTATTAATAGCCCATATGAGAAATAACCTATCGTGGATAGGTTAATCGGTCAACTAGGGAGTTTTATAGTAGTTGCTAGGGTATCTCAGTGCCTTGATGTGTTTGGTCTATGGTTTTACTAAATGTCTTATGCATGTACTATATTTTTTTTATATTTAAGTCCATGCAGGTGTAGCCACCATTAAGGTCCAATGGGGCCACTGAACATATCTTATGCTAGTATAGTAGCCTTAAGGTCAATAATGAGGGCCACTACACACTTATATTGGTATGGCAACCATAAGGTCCATAATATAGGCCACTGCACACCATGATCCCATTATCCCTAAGATATTCATTTTTACTCTAAAATGGGCATAATAATTCAATTTAATGGAACTTTATTACATAATGGATGATTATTTGTTTAAGTCATGGATGTATGTATAATGCATGAGTTATGATAAGTTAGGTGAATGATTTATGTTATGATGAGGGCATAGTATATCCGATGGTTAATGTGGTATATAATATGATATCATGAATGATCATGTTGTGTACATCTCGTATATTGATATAATGGCATAAAGGTGCAAGTTAGTTCAATTACACAACTAAGATATTGCTTAACACATCGTTTGTTTTACGATGCATAGGTAAAGAGATAGTTTGAGTACAAGCCTCAGCACTTCAAAATTATTGAGAGAAATTTGTTTCTTTTGGTATAATTTTTGTTTTTATATCTAGAATTATGTGATGAATAGGGTTAAGCACTCAAATAATGTATTAAGGGGAAATGGGCCTAAACTGTATATAATGTAATCTTTTGGTTTTATGGTTTGTAAAGTATTTTAAAGCTGATTTAAACTGTTTGCATTGTATGATATCTCTTTCTGAGTTTGTGATTGATATGTTGTGTTGATATGTGTTATTGGAGTGATTAGAGGATCACATAAGTTAGGGAAATGATTGAAAATGATTATAGAAAAGTTTTTCTAATTTGCAGGTTACTATTCATTTTTGGGATAGTGTCCTGGTACAACTATTATGTTATCGAATTTTCAACATGAGGATTCTAAAAAGTGAATTGTGACCACATTATTGAAAAGTTTTTGATAATCTATATTTTTGTAAGATAATTATTTGACAAAGATGTTTTAAACACATGGTTAAGATATAATAATTAGTTGTGTTTGGATAACACATTTGTATGCGTAGTCCTTATTCAGGCTCAGCGAACCACTAACGACCGACTGGGTAAGGGGTGTCATATTTAAAGAATAATATGTATGATTATTTAGGACCATAATAAGTGATAATTGATGAAGTAATTGAAGAACATGAAATAAAGTGGCTTAAAAAGTAGTTTTATAGGCTTATATTAATGTGGACCCTTAGATCATATCTTGATTTGATCTTAGTCATTGATTAAAGAGCATATAAGGAAAAAAAATCTACTTATGGATGGTTATTTTTGCTATAACCTTTTCTTTTCCCTTCCTTTTTCTTATGCAAACTCCATTAATGGAGTTCAAGTCTATTTTTAGTCTTTTTCCCTACAAATTTCCATCATTTTCTATCATGACACCTCAATTTAAATATTTTAGAGACTATGATATTTTTACTAGGGATGAAAACAGTTTATGGAGTCACCACTTGGTCTTTATACTAGGACCTTTGATCTTCAATACCAGAAAGGTTCAAAATTTTAGATCTTATTTATGCCCTTATAATATGTTGTCCATGTATATCGTAATGTTTTTTAGTCCCTTATCAATTAAGCATGCATTATATTTAAAGTAATTAAGTTATATTTTCATGTAAGAAAATAAATAAAGTTACGAGAGTTACAAGGTACAAAGTGATATGAATTATATATCCAAAAATTGAGTCATTGATTAGTTGTTATTTGACCTAACAACTACCCGTAATTCTAGGGGAATTGGCAGTAATTTCCCAACTCCCATTTCTAGGAGATGGGCCTCCAAAAATACATTTTTTTATTGTGACTTTTGATTAAGAAAATAAAAATCCATTTTGTTAAAGAAAACACCATTTAATTAGGTAGAAAACCTTTTAATGTGTAGTTAGGTTTCAACATGTAAAACAAGTTATTTACCAACCATTACAAACCTAGAACAAGCAAAATATATAATAGATACATAACCAAAAGAAATAGAATAAGGTGTTAGAATGGTTCTATTCTTATGTCGCTTAGTCTGTGCAAACCTTATAAAGGTCTAGTTTTAGTCCGCGCAGACTATCGCTAAGGAAAGGTCAGGTTCATCCCAACTCTTAGTCTAGTGAGCAAAACCAATAATAACTCAAAAGATGACATATTCAAACAACATTAAATCGAGAGCATATAAAGGATAACTCATAAAGGACAAATATAAACACATTTAAATCTTATAAATCAAGAACAATGAATTGTATAAAATCATGTAGACACCCTAAATGATCATAACTTAACTTGCCACTTTTTAAGTCAGTGCAGACGATAGCCCTTGTAATAGGGAGTCGGTGTGGACTACCTAATAATTCTTTTCATATCAATGTATACTTTCATGTGTGATATCATCATACTACCAAAATGGCAAACAAAGTTAAATAACATATAACAAGATGCTTAAAATATAAGATCATGCTTATTGGGTATGAGTCTATACGGACTAACTCATCATGTTCACATAAGAAACATAGGTCCATGCAGACCTTATCATGCTTATAATATAGAAATCTAAGTCTATGTAGACCTTATCATGCTTACAGTCAAGTTCATTTAATGCTAATTAACATAATAAGATAAACTTAATTTAACAATGATGAAGAATACCCCATGAAACCTTTCCTAACGTACTCCTTATGATCTAAAGTGGGAATAAAAAAGTATCACCTCACTTACAATCAAACTTTAGAGATCATAGGCCTATGAAGGTAATATAAAATATATGATGACCTCAGATATTACCTGAATGAATGTCCTTTTCAAATAATAGCACAAGCCTATGGAAATTCAAAAGGAAAACTCTTATCAAGCTATTTAGCCTAATGGACACATCTTCTGCTTCTTGGAATCTTACGTGTGTTAAGGAAAATCTTTTTTAGCTTTTTTTTTCTCTTTGATCAAAGAAAAATATTTATAGTCCTAGGTTTTAGGTTCTTCTTATTAAAAAAGAAGTCTTAATCCTAATAGGGTTCTGAATCCTGGACTGAATAGGAATGATTTTGTTTTTGGAATGCTTTTTCTATCGATAAGTCCATGTAGACTTGTTTGTACTAGTCCGTGTGGACTAAGTTTAAGTACACTGGTCTGTGGGCTAAGTTTTAGGTTGCTTTTTATATTTGTGGACATCATCTAGTAGGTCCATGTGGAC
Source organism: Hura crepitans (assembly GCA_948208565.1). Taxonomy (NCBI): domain Eukaryota; kingdom Viridiplantae; phylum Streptophyta; class Magnoliopsida; order Malpighiales; family Euphorbiaceae; genus Hura; species Hura crepitans. The sequence goes on along the minus strand of CANXYI011405199.1, from coordinate 5,825 downwards.
CTATTTTTTGAAAGTTTGTGCCACTACTTAAGAGTCTATCTTTGGCTATCATCATAGGTTAGGAGTGAGGTGTTTATAGTTGCCCCCACTTTGGTGTGTGCTATGTGACAATAGTACATAACAAATTACTTGCATTAGGAATACTTACCTACGAGTATACTTTTGATTAGACCATTATTGAGTAGACTTTGGTATGGGTTCTAGATTGGCTTTATGAGGCTGAACCCAAAATCATGGATTGGCTTACGAGGTTAAACCTGAAATCATGGATTTGCTTATAAGGCTGAACCTAAAATCATGAATTAAACTCTAAGTTGATTCGAGGTAGTGGATTGAACTCTGGGTTGATCCTGAGTAGTGGATTAAACTCAAGGTTGATCCAGAGTAATGTATTAAACTCTAGGTTAATCCTAAAATTATTGGATTAGATGCTGAGTTGATCCTACAAGAGAGAATAAAACAACAATTTGATTATTAAATGTTATAGTGTTAGCTTAGCTTTTGAGAAATGCCTAGTTAAGTTTTTAAAAACCATGTGGCTATAAGTCAGTGAGAACATAGTTAACCAAAGTTCGTGCAGACAAAGTGGAGGATAATCCATGCAGACGAAGTGGGAGAAAGTTTGTGCGGACTTTGTTTAAGTGATGTTTATGTGGACTTAAGATGTAGATGTCCACACAGACCTAACGTGATAGAGTGATAACCATTCGCATTCCCTTTTCTTTTCTCATTTGCAATCTTTTCAATTTTTCTTCTCCATTACTTTTCTCTCACCTCAAAACTCTTCCTGATGGCTTCTCACACTGCTAGTGGTTCCCATTCGTCATCCTCCAATAAAAGTGAGGAAACTAGAGACCTAATGAAAATAGAGACCTATTCTTCCCCTCTTCCTTTGGTCGAAGACATTTTAATGCTGACTTCGGTCAATTTTGTGCCTTTTGTAGTCATTAACCATCCTCAATGCTAATCCAATAAATGAAGTTATGTTTGGTGAGCCGATCCCCTTTTTAGTAGATTTGATGCATCATGTATGCTTAGAGGTTTACCCTCAGGTGTGTTTTCTTTCCCTTATGTGCCTCACTAAGGTTTCGATTGGATTTTCCTTTTTTTTGGAATGTTAAATTTTCTCTAGTTTGACAAGTCCATACAGACCTATTTTGCTAGGGTATAGTTGGTCCTTGTGGACCTTACCTTTAGTTGTTCTTTCTAACATCACTAGTATGTGTTATGTGGTTGTTCTGTACACTCTAGCTTAGAAAGTCTATGTGAACTTATTGGTAACTGCTATATGTTCATACGGACTTATGCCTATTTGTGAATGTAGTCCGTGCGGACTTATAGTTTTGTCCATGTGGTTCTTCTTGTGGTTATGTCTATGGTCCGTGCAGACCTCTGGTGGTTCTTTTACTTGTGGTCTATGTGGACCTATTTTTAAAATGTTAGTTTGCACGGACCTTATTATTTTTAACTCTTTTTCTTTTGTAGACATGTCTCAAGTGTGAGGGTACTTTTTTTGGACCTCAGTAATGGTATTTTGCTATGCCTGTGTTGGTGAAGAATAGGGTCAAAGCTACTGGATTCCAAACATTTCTTGGTTATCTTGTTAGAGGAGACTTCTATTGTGATTTACAAGCTTTGAGGGCATTGCAGGACAGATAGATGGACACCATGCATACCTTTCACCTGCCCTTCGAAGAGATGACCATAACTCCCTTCGATTGGGATTTTATCACTAGGGTTCCATGCATAGGGCATGCTATTGCATTTGATGTTTGTTATTGCCATCATTTGCCTGGGCTACAAGAGTTGAGGGAATTGCTGGGTTTTTTTCCTTAAGACTTAAATGAGAAGTGGATGGATGAGGCACCTTCAGGTTAGCCGAAGGTTGACCAATACACCTATTGTTTAATCTTTTACCTACTGGGTACCACTTTTTTTGCCAATGGCAATGGTACAGTGAGCTAGAGCTTTCTCCTTGTCTTAGAGGAAGTTGATAAAATTGGTTCTTAGAATTAGTGTTGCTCATCTCTTAGATGGATGTTTTAGAGCTTAGACATGTCTGTTCGGACTAGGAAGAGCCCATTGGTTTGTTCAGGGCTTTGTGTCAGGTGTACTGGTAAATGACTCATTATGGTCTGTTTATATCTCTTTAGAGCCTTTTTGTGATTTTGACTTTTTGTTTTTATTTTTCTTTGTTTAGGTATAGGCGTATGAGTTTCACTTGTTAGCTTGTCCCTATGAGTTGGACGTGCCTCATTGGTATCTGATAATGGATAGGTGGGTCTGACCATCTTTGGGTCCTTAGAATACGGATTCACTGATTCAGCATTGCCATTATCTTAGTTCTAGGGTTTGGACTGATGTGAGTATCTCCTCCACATGAAAGAAAAGTTCATTATTAGCAATTTAGTCAATTACCACAAATACTTACCTTTACAGGTCAACTTGGCTTTGTAGGTTTTTCCTATTGAGGAATTACTAACTTTTCTGTGCTCCATTAGAGAATTGTCTTCCCATCATATTTTGTTGACCACTCTAAAGGCTTACTCCTAGTTTTTAGGGGAAAGAATCATGAATTGGCATATGGGGCTCGACGTATGCCTAGTTCCTCAAAATCCTCCTAATTCGATGCTATTTAGGAGGTACATAGATGACCTAGAATTTTGTGCAGAGCATGACTACGGTATCCCATGGGATATGTTGATAGAGGGTACTGAAGAGAGCTACACTTCCTAGGTCTCTACTTATTTACTCTCTCGGGTTCTTTATACATCAGGACCTCCTCCTTCTCAGGTGGGTTCTTAACTCTCGATTCATTTCTTGAGGCATTTTTTGATCTGTGTGTTATTTTGTAGCCTACTATTGCCCTTTGGGCTAGCTTATCTTCCTTATAGAAATGACTGAGAACTACCCCCAGTTCTCCTAGTCCTTAATTCTCACCTCCCCTTACACGAAGTTGAGTTCCTTATCCATCTGTTGGTTAGCCCTTGTTAGCTGATAAGGTTATTGGCACTTTGACTGACAAAGCTAAGCTACATATGTTATGGCATTAATGTGGAGCTATCTTTTGCCTGTCTTCGTATAAAGGAGAATTGGCCAGTTCCCTTTGAGCTGAAAAACACTACATTGGTATGATCTTTTACTGATCATTTACACTATTTGAATTTAAAGTGTCACTTGTGTTTCATTCTTTTTTATCAGATGAAGAGGGCTCCCATAGAGAGGACTGCTTATATGGTGGAGTCTTTTAGAAGGGCCATGATTGAAGAAACCCGAGTCCTCACTATGAGTAATTTACCTGTCATGGTTAATTTCATGCAATTATGTATGCCTTGTAAGTTATACACTGATCATCCACTCCTTTGTAGAGTGAACTATCAAGGAGGGTTACTACCCTTTGTGAGGCCCAAAGGAAGGTGAGAGCCTTGAAGGTTGCTGAGAAGCTGGTGATCTCCTCTAGTGATGAAGACACAAAGGAAGAGGACGATGCTAAAGAATAGGATCGATAACACTGTTCATCCCCCCACTCTTTTTTTTTTATTTTGGAGTTAGAATTGCTCTGTCCTTCTATTCCATTTTCATTTATATAGAACTTTTAACTTCTAATTTTGTGTACATACAATTTCAATACATTTGCCCTTTAAGTATGTTTATCCATGAAAGGGTACATGAATGGGTTTTTAACAACCATTACAATTCCATGCTGATCATAGGTCCGTGTGGACTTAAGATGATTTAGTCTAGATGGACTTAAGATGCACCGGTATGGACTTACGATGATTTAGTTCAGGTAAACTTAAGATGCACTGGTCTGTGTGGACTTAAGATGATTTTGTTCGGGTGGACTTAAGTTACGCTAGTCCGTTCGGACATTAACCACACCAAATTATAGATAAGTGGTTGATAATGTTGTAGACATACTTCCTTGGTCCGTGCGAACTATGACACCATCTTTATACATTACAAGGTTCGTACAGACCTTCTCGCGTGTTTTGGATTCTTATTCCCAGTTAGGAAAGGAATGGTGGGGTTTTGGCTTATAAATACCCCAATCTTCATCTCTTATGTTAGGCTCCCATTATGTCTTCTTTTAGCCAAAATTTGTTTAAGGTTTTGGAATCAAAGGCCTCTTGGACTTCCTCTATTCTTGCTCACTTTTCTTCTCTTAGATTCTTAAGGAAAGTTTGTATTGACCCCGATTTTTTGAATGAAATCGTGTAATATTAGGACCTTATTTTTCATGTGTTTGTCTTTAATCATCAAGAGATTACCCTAACATTGGAAGAGTTTACTACCATTTTGGACTATAAAATCACTTCAGATAGTCCTTTAGCCTTGCCTTCTTTTAAAGACCATTATCCTATAGATATTATTCTTGCCTTGGGTCTTTTTCCCTTTACAGCTCAAAAGATAGTGCTAGGTGTGGGTCTAATTTCCTTGTGAGTAGTTTTAGACTATGCCTATCAGTTTCCCATTAACTTAGTGGAATAGGCGAAATGCGTAATGCTATGTATCCTTGGAAATTGGCTTATGGTTACTTCCAAGGATGAGTCTTATGATTTTAAGAATCTTTAACTTTTGACTGAAATATGCTCTAGCTGTAACCCTTTTGGTGTTTTCTTGGATGAAATAATTCGAGGTTTGGATACTCTAAAGAAAGAAGATATTGACTTTATAATCGAGAGTCCACTCCTCATATAGGTATGTGTAGATTGCCTATCATAGGTTTTCCCTCCAACTTTATTTTCTTATAACCCTAGTTTTTTTACTTAGTACACCTATAAAGATTTTTGCACTAATAGGTTTGCCTAATTTTTGCTTAGGTGGTCTTTTATAGATTTTCCAACCTAACAACATTTTTTTATAGATTTAGTTATAGGAAAAATTGGGGTTACTTATTCCTCCACCTGAAAGACATTAGGTGAAATATGCCTTGCATTATCATTATGAGAGGAGGCTTGTAACGAAGTGTGATTCACATGACTAATGGACTACATGGCTCAGTACTGTTATCACAATATGATGGAGATGTCCTTGGTAGAAGATCACCCATTTTTCTCTTTTCTATCATATTATCTGTGTTCCCTTGGTTGGGTTAAGGCATGCTACCTTCTATATCCCTTACAAATCCGGATGCAATTTGGTCTAGTGCAGAGAATTCCTTCTAAGCCTTTGGGATTTCAAGATGGTCTTTTGACGTGTCACTTCTTGTGCTCCTTCCCTGACTTGTGGAAACAACGTGCCATCCTGAGGGACATGCTTAATTATACTGATGGTGTTAGTACCAATGAATATTACAAAAAATGGATTTTGAGTGAAGCTAAAGACAATAGAACATTACTGTTGAAAAGGAAAAATAAAAATAATACTTTTGACTTTAAAAAGAGACAATGTATGTATAATTGGATTACTTGTATGACATTTCTCTATCTTAATAGAAATTTACATATAATTGATCATGGCTAAAGCATCCTTGGTATTAAATGCATTTGAGACTAAGCTGATTACTCTTGGAAAATGTATTAATTTCCCATTAATGATACTATTGTTACTAATCAGCCTTAAAAAGGTTTCTTGATTAAACATTTTCTCTCTAATCCCCTAACTTTTGCATGAAGTGCCTATTGGCTTTTCACCTCATTGGGGAGTTTTAATTTATGCCTAAACTACCCTATTTGGGTTTTCAACTTAGTAGACTTTTTTTTTTAACATAAATACTTTTTCAATCTATCCTTTTTAATGGGCTCTAAGAACTTGTTGCCTTCTAAATTCGAGATCTTAATGCCTTCATGCTTGATTACTTTGTTGACCAAGTATGAACCTTC
>CANXYI011405137.1:0-12887 GCA_948208565.1 Hura crepitans | reverse complement strand
CCTTTGGGGGCTTTGTCAAGAGAAGGAATAAGGAAAAATGCTTACGGTTCCTGAAAGACAACACCAACTCAACTTAAAAGAAAATCATTTAACACGCGTCGATTTTTAAAAATAAATTAATTATTAAAATATTAACAAATTTTAGCTTAATTTTTTTTAAAAGAAAAGAAAAAGGGGAAATGCAATCGGATTATTAGCCACCTTGAAAATTTTATCATTTCGTATTAATGTTCTCTTATTGTGCTTTTTCCTTAAAGATCGGAAGTGTTTTAAATTATAGTCATATAGCGAACATTAACAGAAGAAGCGTGCATTGATTATTTGGAATTTATTAAATCTAAGTCTTATCTAAATTTTTGAGAATATTAAAATTTAAGTTTCTATTCAGTCTCATTTTTTTAACGAACTAATTCTTTTCTAAACCATTTTGGGAACAAAACAGAATAAAAATTTGAGATTATGGAGTATATTGAAATAGTATGAATCGAAATGGAATTGGAATATTTTATTTAAAATATATTAATAATGTAAATTAATAAAAAAATTAATTTTATTTATGTTTCATTTGAATTATAGTAAATGTATTTATAAAAAAAAGAATCAAATCGTTAAACCAAAAAGTGGAATTTAATTCAAATTTAATCAAACTTGTGGCTTTCTCTTAAGTGTGATTCAACATAAATCGAAAGAAGAAGACAAAGGAAATAAGAGAAGATTGGGTGGAGCGGTTATAAGTGCGAATATGAGTATGTATATGACGGGCAGTATTTGTAATCGGTAAATAATTAAATAATTAAATGTGAGGTAAATTAAAATTAAAAATTTTTGTTAGATTTAAAAAAATTATTATATTATTATCAAATATGTATTATATATTATTATATAGTAATTATATAATATAAGGATATTATAAATTTAACTAAAGATATGTAATTATATAATGTATAATTATATATTATTATTAAATATATATATATTATACAAAATTATATATAATATATTTAATAAAATATATTGATTTGCAATTATTTTATTTTTTGCTCGGATTGATTTAAAATGGATTAATACTTAATTTTAATTATATTTAAATTTAAATTCAGTTAAAAATTTGAAACGAATCTTAAAAAATTTATTTTTTTATAATTTAAAATATTTTAAAATAATTTTTAAATTTCGTTCAAATTTTTTATATTTCGTGCACACTCTAATAAAAAGTACATCGGCATTAAAATTAAAAAAAAGAAAGAAACTTGCAATGATGAGTTGTTTATTTTCCACGTTGATTCGGTGTAATTAATCAAATGATTGAGATTGATGAGGACCATTTTTTCATCAAGTGCATTGTACATTTAGATAAGGTTAGAAGTTGAAGCAGCTTTTCAACTTCAACACTCAATTTTCCTTTTTTTTTTCTTTGACCTTTATTATAATTTTCTTTCCCCAATATATAGATTATTTTTATTCTCCAAAAAAAAAAAAACAGATTGTTATAGGTTTAATTCTCCTATGCCGATTTCTCATATTATTGGAATAATATTAGACAAAAAGTTTAGATAAAATTTATAATGTCGTCTCCTATTGTTGTACGCAAAAGAAGCAAATAAATGGGAAATTATTTATTATTTATTCTGGGATTTTTTTATTTTATTCTGTTATAAATTATAATATATACTAATTAATTTAAAAATTTTTGTATTTCATTATAAGACATTTGATATCCAAAAGACAACAAATTTGATAGAAATCGCTAAATCTACAAGTTGGCGAATATGACATTGCGGATTTGATCTAATGTTAATCTTTAAAGTTTTAACAAAATCCTAATAAAATCACATAAAACAAAGGAGATTATTGATTCTTCTTCATCGTCCATGAAAGCTTAGCATTACCATAAATTTTCATGATGAAAAACGATGGAAACACAGTTATTTTGCATTTCTTTCAATTATTTGGAAAAATTATTTTTTTTTAATAAATCTCTCCCGTGATTAATTGCCAAAGGAAAACTTAAATTTATATAATAGCTGTTTTTCTTTCTCTTTTTTTTTTTTAGCGTGGATAACCAATAGTGGTAAGTACCAAGGCATTTAAAATATTCATCCCGATTAGTTTACATCATAAATTTATCAATTAATTCAATAATAATTTGACATGTAGAAAATACTATTATTTTTTTTATATGTAGCAGTTATTAATTGAATAAATTAATTTTTTCTTAATTAAATTTATAAAAACAATTCAATAAATTCATAGATTCCAAACTGCTTCGTGTTGGGTTGTTATCTATTCTTCCTACTTTGATTCAGCTATCGCTGAAAAAATAAAAAGATTGGAATAAATTATAATGACGATGCTTATTCATATTCGATCTATACCATACCCGTAAATATAATGATGTAATTATTAAAAGAAATTGACCTCTAACAAATTATTCACAATACAATATTATTTTTTTGGAGGATAATAAATGTAATCTCTCTCTGATTGAAGAAGATTGTTACTAATTAATGAACTGAAAAGGAAAAATGGTTATATATTTATTTAATCGTTAATTTATTATAGTTGGATAGGTACAAAGTCAAGTGACCCTGTTAATGGGCAATAATCTGTTTAACTGTTTTCTTGAAACTTCTTTCATCTTCAGCAACTATGTTTATAATTAAATATTAAACATAAAAAAATGGAGGCCTTGGTAGGTCAGCTACACGTATCAAAACCTTTATTAATCTAAGTTTTTATTAAGTTTTTTTTTTTGGATAAAAACAATAAACCCAATCAGATGCCATTTCTTTAACTCTGATCTAATTTTTGGAGTAAGTTCAGAGGTTTTTGATACTATAAAACAAAGAAAAACGCTAATTATCCTATGGAACAATTCTAGTATTTGACGTTTGTTTTAATCATTTGCCAATTATCTTAATTATCATAATTAATTAAGAAAAACAAGAGAAAGTCATTATCTAAGTAAATGACTGATGAGAAATCAATATCACCTCCAATAAAACGATATATTTTCACCAAACAATAATACAAAACAGTCGCTTTCTTCACCAATCAAATAACTTGAATAATTAGCCATGAAGTTAAAACTTTTCTGGTAAAATACAAAACATTATACTATGGCATTCATGGTATAACTATAAATTAACAACAGTCAAACCCCACCACCTAAAGGCCCACCTATAATGGTGCCAGTAAAAATTGCAATTCCTCCATACTAAACTCAATAAATACAGTATGAAAAAATTTTGATTTCAGTCAACTGCTCAACAACAGATGTTCATATGACCTGCCAGAAGCCCTTCGTATCAACTTAAATTACACTGAATTCACCTACCCAAATTCAATGCAGTCCAAACAGCAACTGAAACCTTCGATTGACTATTCAGTATGCATTTTGTTTCACTTTCTTCTATATAAATTTATCTTTATTATCACCCATTTCAAAGAACCCCCAGTATCCTTCTCAGATTCCAGAACCAGCCATTAAAGGATGGTCCATGCTCCACCTTCAGTTGTGAATCACATTTAACACAATTATTTGTATCATTTCTTTTTTTTTTTTTTTCTGGTTTTAAAAGGTTTGATTTTGAAGAAAAGTAAATGGGATTTTTGCAGTAAATAATATTATAAAACTTTCCTTTTTTTTTTTTAATTACAATAAAGGAAAGATAAGAATCATGAAACGTTTTACCAAATCAATCGCGATTTTCTTTTTAAGTTAGATATTCCTTAACTGTCGTCACTATTGTTAAAGGTCTAAAAGCAAAAACTGCTATGGCCCTACCATTACCATTATTTGGTCCCTTAAAATCCGTACTAATGATGCCATTGCCAGTAAAGAATTTTCCGAGAAAGATAAGGAAGGAAAAGCATTTTCTGCTCTTTTCAAATTAAACTTCTTTCCTAAGAAAATAACAAATATCAAATACAATTTGCAAGACAAACATTTTTTTGTCGTCATCGTCTTTTTCATATCATCGATTTCCTCATCGGCCGACAACCAACATGTCGGAGGTCTCCAAGGAACAGAAAAAGAGGAAAATAAGAACCTAAAAGACTCCAAATTTACACAAACTGAAAAAAAAAAAAGCTTAAAAAAACTATTTCTCTAAAGAAGGTTAGGCCTTGTTTGGCACCAGAACCTTCTTACAAATTCTCAGTTAACATATCGAACTCAAACCCTAAAACACCCACCGACATGATGTTGATGATGCAGAGATTTTTCCTTGTCAATCATGCCTTGCACGTACCTGAACTCTTCGACATGGCAAGGGATTGTGATAGTCCCCTTCTGATCAAACCCATATTCTTCTTCAGCCTCTTTAAGAAGTTGCATGAAGAGAGGGTGATTAAAGTATATCACAGGGACTACAAATCGCTGCTGCTCTTCTCCTTGACCCACCTTGATTGCCAAACACCCTTTAGGCACGTCTCTTGCTTGCTTCTTATGATGATGAAGATGAGGCAGATGCAAATGAAAATTCCTTACGCTTTTTTCTCCGCTACCCATGAGAGTGACCTCTGCAAAAGAATCAAGATCCAGAAGAAACCCAAGAAAATTTTACAACGAAGGGTCTCTTAGAGTTAGCAAAGAGACTTTAACGAAGTTTGAAACTTTAGCCATGGTTGATATAATGAAACACACCAACCAGAGAAGAAGATATAAAGAAAAAGAGGAATTTGTGATAGCACCCGAAAGTGGTTTTCATTTTTTTTTTTCACTTAAAAAAGAAATATTATAGAAATAAAAAAAAAAAAAGCTACAGAAAAAAGTGGGATTTTTAGACGTTTGATTGAAACGGGAAAAATAACGATATAGGATTAGTAAGAGCGGTGAGTAGAAAATTTGCAAGTGCTGTTCTAATGGACTGTGATAGGATTAAGGGGCTCGGCGGAATTTGAGTGGCAGAATCGTAAATAATTAGTATCCGGAAGGGGGAAGACACGTGGACTGTGAGTGGTAGAGATGATGACACGTGGACGTGGTGGGACTGTGTTTCATCAGCATAACCGACAATGGAGTGTCGTTCACTGTAAGGAAAATCGAAAGGGACAGCCAATAGCAGGAAGTGAACATGTCCATGTAGACATTTAAGGATGTCTCGTCAGCTTCTATGCCAAAGGAGTCCTGTACCTGCTATCAAAGGATTTTTATTTTTTTTTCTCTATTTTCTATATATATATTTTTTAATTTATTTATTTGTGAAAGGAAGAAAATCCTAGCACTAATGAACCAAATCGACCATGCAGTCTCCCCATTAATTGAGACTCTTTTTTAGTTGCTTATTATTTTGAATTTGAAAAACGAAATTCAGATTTTGATGCAAATTTATCTTTATCAAATTTATTCGGATGATAAATAAATATTTCAAATTTATGATAAATATATTCAAAATATCTATTCGATTGGAATATATTGGAACTAAGAGACACTTCATTTTCATTTTCATTGCGAAGAGAAAATTAAAGATTCATTTGGGATAAAATATATATATATATATATATATGAATTGAAAATGTTCAAAATAAAAACTTAAAGTGATTTTTTTTTTGAAAAATCAAATAAAAGATAAAAAATTTTGTCGGTTTAAAATTTCAAAAATTAAATCTCATATGAATTATATAGTGAGAGGTCTTAAATCCAATACTTAAAAAAAATGTTGATGCCGATAACAATAAATTATTTTAATGATGATAAATCCCATAATTCTAACTGTTTTTATCCATTATGATCATGATAAATGGGTGGATAAAAATGGGAAGTTATACGAAAATAATATTGATAAGTTAACATATGTGGTTTTATATTACTATTATTATTATAAAGGCATTATGGCTAAATGGATGATGATTTTGAGTTTTAAATTGTGTGAACAGCATCAAGGACCTGAAGCCAAGTTCAAAATAATAATAATAATAATAATAAATAAAGATGGGTCACAGCCTCTCAGGAAGGCATAATGATCAATTTTAAGAAAAATTATTATGCATGAAATATATAATAATTTTTTATTGATGGATACGTAAATTACTTTTCTTATAACTGAAAAAAATGATTTTTTTTAGGTAACTGATATGTGAAAAGAATAAAATTATTGGATTACTGATATTGCAGTTGAATTTGATAATTTTTGAATAGAAACAAAGTAGGGGGAATAAAAGAGGAGACAGAATGATAAAAAAGTCCCTTTCTTTTTCTCTAAAATTCCAATCCAATGGGACCCAAAATCTGAATGGTTAGATATGGTGGCACTCAATTTGATTGTTGATAGAGAAATCGATTATATGGCCTGTCTATTGCCTAACCACTTCACAATATCTAACAGTAATTTTGGGGCTGTAGTTCGCCCGTCGGCACTTGTTAGATTGAAAAGCCAATAAAAATAGTAATATTTTTTCAAATTGTGAATTTTTGGAGGATTTTTTTTTTTTAATAAATAAGAGGAAGAAGGGAAGGACTCAAATTCAGTACCTTATAATACACTAGAGTCCGTTTTACCGACGAAATGTATCTTTACGAACATAAAGAATTTTTGTGATTTTGTTAGATAAGCTAATTGATTCTCTTCTTTTATTTCCTTTTGAAAACGTGTAATTTAATTTCAAATATTTTTTTTTTTGGTGGTTTCCAACTTTATGACCGTTTTTCATATATTTCATTTTCAGAGGAAAAGGGAATCATATTTATTTAATGGGAATGATTTTAAGGACAGATAATGAGTTATATGAGGTTTTGGTTGGGTAGTAGTGGATGATTTCTTGCATCCAACACAAGATGCTTTATCGTCTGTTTTTGGTATTTTTTATGAATTATATATGAGAAAAAGGAGAAATGATATGCTGACTACACTTGCAGGAAAATATAATTATGTAATGTAAATGCTAATCAAATGTGTTCATGTCATAATGTGCAACTATCTATATGTACCGCACCTGTACTGAACGTACTGTGCATATATATATATATATTTCTAAATTAACAATTCAAAGAGGGCCAACAAAGAGAAGTTGCCCATCTCAAAAGCAAAATAAAGTTAAATACTATGCCATGCCAAAGTGGAGGTTTTAACTGTAAAATTTAATTATAATATATATCAAAAGATTTTGTATTCGAATTTTATTATGTTTTAATGCTCTCTAATAACAGAAAACTGACTGGACGTCATGCTAGCAATTGGCCCTTCGTTTTGTAGTCTAATGTTTTCATAGATAAGCATTTTTGAATAACATGAATCTTTTTCCTATTAATAGAATTTTTTTTTACGTAAGGATTTATAATATATTGTGATGGTTAATATATATGGGTAGAGGACGTAAATAAATGGTGGGGAGTGGGGAGAAAGATGCAAAGTCAAGGAAGGGGAGAGGAATGGAAAGACCATCCAGAAGGGAGGGAGCTGCACAGCAACACCATAGCTTTTAGCGCAAAGCAAAAGGCAAATATGCTTTTAATTATTGTGGCCTTTGCCTTTTAAATTTAAGCAATATTTTATCGATTTGACTTCCAATAAATATTGGGCTATTTGCAGAGGTCAAAGATATGGAGCGCAATGGTTATCCACTTGACAATTGGTTGGAGGATGTGGCTTTCCACTGCAAACACCATTAACCATATTCAAAAGTTCTCACCCACCTGGCTATTTCCTTTTTCTGTGAATGCTTGAGAAAGTTTCAAGCAATTGGTTATGGTTATTTGGAGTTAAAACGATAAATTATCATTTTAATTAGGAGCCATAAGTTGCCATGTCCAAGTGGGTCACTCTCTATTATTGTCACTTGATAATTTTAGCTTCTAAGCCTTGGACAATAAAAGTCAACCAAAGCTCCATTGACTCAAGTCTTTGCTTAGTAGCTGTCTATTCATCAAAGGCTACTTGCCGTCTACTCTCTGAAATCGAAGTATATTTATTATAGACATTCCAATGCGTTTGTGATCATGACTCTGTTCAGCTGGGCTCAGTCGACATTAAAATTTTCTAATGTTATCCAATTTTACCTATACTCCTTACTCCTGACGGATAGAGGGGGGGCTTGACAGTCTGCAATACTCATGTTGGGGCTAGTAAAAATTTTCCAACTAAATATATGGCTAGATTATTTCATGATATATCAGAAAAAATCATCAAATATAGGCTTATTATATAATAAAATAATTGATGGAGTTTACAATTTCAAAGTTAATAATAATTGTAATAACTGTATTTATTAACTGAGTATATAAACAAATATTTTATTGGAAAAATATATTATTTTGTTTTTAAAGTTTATTTTGAGATTTTATTTCATCTTTCAAATTATTTTTAAAATAAAAATGTGCTTAAATGAATAAAAATTACGGGAAACTATATTACATTGTTTTTATCAATCTAACTGCTTTGGAGAGCATTCGAGATTCTAAAACTCGAACCAAAATGCAAGTAACTATTGAGTAGCCCAATCTACAATGAATGGGCTGTACTCATTCATCAAGTCCTTTTGAACAGAGTGCCTGCAAATGTTGAAAAGGAGAAATGTAGCCCACAAAGGAAATTACAATTTTAATATTTTTAATAAGCGTCACTGATTTTAATTTAAGTGCCAATTCAACAAAAGATTAACATGAAGCAGCTTACTTTTCCTTTTCTTTTCTTTTTTTTCAAATATATATCTGTGGCAAATAATTTAAAATTTAATTGTAGATACACAAAAAAGTACACAGAAAAGCTGCATTGAACATTTTAAAAGGACATCTGGTGGTGACAGCCTGCAAAAACTCAGTTTTTTACCCATTGAGCTTCTTTAACCATTCAATTGTTATTATATAAATACAACAGATTCGTTTCATATTAATTATTTGATTAAAAAGTGAGAGATAATGAGATTAAAATAACAAGTGAATGAAGGATTAGGTAAAAACCGACAAAAACAAAAGCAAGGTTGCATTGGATACAGACTAACTGTGAAAAAGTCTAGGTTTTTTCACTGATTTTTGTACAACCTATACATGGAGCTACAAGGAGGTAGCCCTCACTTCCTATCCTTCAAATCTTCGTGTATGAGCGTTTTGGTCAATTTCTAAAAATGCCAATCATTCATGGAAATTTGTGGTCATAAAAACTGTATATAGTAATTCATCGACACGGCCCAATGAAGACCTCTTGCTGTGTCTTCTAATCAAATCAACGGGTGAAAATGCTAGGAAAAAAAAAATTCAATTAATCATGGACAAAAGCAAACCAAAAAGTGGTTTACTTTATGTTCTGCAAAGGTCAAAAAGATTCAATTTCCCAAGAAAGCATTCATACAAAATTACAAATCCCCTTTTCAACTACATGGATTAGGGGGGGGGGGGGAGAAGATTAGGAGACACAAATCCATATTAAAATCCAACTAGCAAGAACATGGTCTTCATTAATCTCAAGATGCAAGGAGCTTCACTTATCAGCAACAATAACATTAAATAGATGATAGTTTGATTCCTAGATTCCAAACCAGCCCTTGAAATATAGTATGAAATTTTACAAACATGAAGTCATATACTGACAAGCAATCGAGACACTTATTAATGTCAAATCCTCAGTTTGTGGGTCTTTAAATTTGTACATTCTTTCTTGTGTCTCTGATCTGTGTGAGAGAGAAGAGGAAGAAGGAGGCCTAACATTATGGTAAGCAAGTAAAGGAGAGTCTCTTGCCGATCTATCAAATCAAATGCTAAAATTTTTGATATTTTTATTCTTTTTAACCTCAGTTTCCATGCCAAAAAAGAAGGCAGAGAAGAAGCAACATGGAGATATACATCAGCAAATAAGAAAACCCCTTTGTTGAGCCAATGGGTAACTGATAATAACAATCCTCCTGCAATGTAAAACATACAAGCACTAAACAAGAACAAGAACATGTAGTTTAGCTGGTTAAAGCCTTGAGCAAAATCAAAATCAATCCAGTGAGGAGAATAAAAAGGAACATATTGCTATTAATATTCTATTAGATTTCACAAGCGGGACACTAATTTTAACGCTTCCCACCCTAAATAAGGATCAAATGAAGAGACAAGACAATGAAATTTGCAAAGCATTTTAGAACAAAAGTTTCTAAATCTAACACAAACTTGTCATATGATCAAACAGCTAGGGTTTTGATTAGATAGAATACAGTAAAGCAAAGAATTGGTGGGGTACTCTTAATGTGATAAACACATCTATAAATCATTACTGTCCTCATATATGTAAAGACACAATCACGCCATTATCCTCTACTCAAAATTTAAAGCGAAAACTCTATTTGGAGGCCGAAGTAGAACCAAATGGAAGAAAATAATTCTGTTTATCTATAAATGTACAATACAGTGATGACATGCAGATTAAAAGATTGGAAATAGTTCAGATGCTGGAATTAGATTTAAGAGAACTGCAAAACTAATTTGGAGCATCAGTAGATAAACAGATAGCACAAGCATTGCCAAGCTTTAACTATATACAAATGTTACATGTATCCTAGAAGCACAAAACCACTATAGAAACATGTACCAAAAGTATGAGGGTAAGATTACAATTTTTTATTCCACCCATTTTAGGCCTCTCTATCTGGTACGGAATCGAAGACACTTTTCGAGTAATAACAGAGAGGCAAAGGAGTTGGGTTTCTTGCTTGTACATGTACATCTGTAGAGCTTGTGCCTTCTAAAAATGAATTCTTTATAGAAGAGAGCCAGAACTCTCAGAAAAGAAAAAGAACCGAGTCATTATGCCACAGGAGAGAAGAGGAAGAAGAATATAGAATGTTTGACAAAGTTTAAACTCAGATCTGAAGATACCAGAAACGGACAGATCAGATACTGGAAGCTATCATGATAGAAATCGGGCTAATGATGAACAACAAAAAGCCTGACAAAGAAAAACAAACCTCATCATCATCGCACGAACACAAAAAGAAAACAAAAACAGGTAATGATGAAACTTTTATTCGAAGTGGGTATGGTCAAAAAATCTTCATCATTACACCAATCTGCACATATACTCATAAAACTTAATTAGCCTAAAAATCAAAATACTCCATGAAAGAATAATCAACGCAAGCTAAAGATATTAAAGATCAAACCTTTGCATTAAGACCCTGAAATTTGCGGATTGGAAGCATTAATTGGGGGGAATGAAGCCTGGTCCGACGACACTAGCAATTGATCAACTAGGTATTACATCCGTAATCATAGATCTACGGATCGAAAGAGAGTCCTCGAGCCAGACAACATTCCCCTCAAAAAAGAAGCTCCCTTTTGGAAATCTTAAACAAATTCTTTTACGAGAGAGAGAGAAGGGATGAAATTTAAGTGAGTTATGGTGTGATTTATTGTTATAGGACTTCTCTTATCTCTTTATCCCCCAAGAGTCTCGCCTATCTTCAAGGGGGGGTGAGAGAGAAAGAGAGATGAATTGGTGATCATGAAGAGATGATGAAGAGAATGATATGGCTGGGGTTTATAAGAAGAGTAAAAAGAGCGAAAAGCCAACGTTAAAAATAATAATAAATTTTTTTTTTAAAAAAAAGACAAAGGATAGGTACAGACCGGACCCTACCAGCTGGTTTTTCAGTTCCAGAAATGACCACGACCCCATGCACTCTCTCTCTCTTTCAGTTTCCTATTTGATAACATGTAGTAATAACACAACACTAAAATCCATATCAACCGTTGGATTTGGCAGAGGACCATGATGGTAAGACCTCGTACGGAATTGACCGCATGTAGAGAAGAGAAACCCGCCATTAGATTTTTAGGTCTTTTGGTTTAGATGGTGTCGTCAAGCACAATGTACTACTACACTTATACCTACCATGTAGCCTAGAATCGAGACCCATTATGGACCGTAGGATGGGATGACTGCCCCTGATATGAAATTAAACAAATTGAATAGAAAAGGAATCACAAAGTAAAGGAGGCCTAGAATTCAGTCAGAGGAGTGGTTGAGTTATTGAGCTGCCCGATAATAGAAAGCCCATTGAATATACATACACTTTGATGAATCATCAATTATTTATAAAATGGAATTAGTAAAGTTCAAAATTTTTAATAATAATTCATGTATTGGTATTTAAACATTGTATTATTTTTTTATAAAAATAATAGAATAAAAAGGTATTTGTATTTTGAAAGATCGGACCCTCGTCTGCCGTGTCACTTTTAGGACAGGGGCGAGGAATTCGAGGCCATGACCGACAGATAGGGCCGGGGGTCCACGCTTTCCTTTTTAACCTGGCCTTTTTACCCCATCCCAATTCCTCGGCGACTCTATTAGATTAGGTCAAAATGACTACGCCCTTTTTTTTTTTAGCAACTTTTCTTCCTAATTTCCTGTTGCCTATCGAGCTTTTTTTATTTTTTTCCCCCTTTTTCTGAGATTAAATTCGTTTCTCTGTCGTTGAAATTTAATAGCACATGAACCCAGGTCCTTTATTGACACAATAAATGATATTATAGTTTTCATGCAATGGCTTTAATACTGTGGGTCCGTTTATACTAACGGAAAAATAATGGACTCCTTTTGATATTGCCGTTGCAGGCATTGCACAAAATCATTGGCCAAATAATTGTGCTATTGTTTAATAAAGGTTCTTGTGTGAAACATTATGTAGTTTAACTGGTCTTTAGTCTTTGAATTAGGTCATTTTCCTACTTTTTTTTTTTTTTTCAATTTTTACACTTATGTTCGTCTAATCTTTGAGAATTAATGGTTCCAATTCTTTTCTCTCAAAAAAAAAAGAAAAATCATATTTCTCTCTCAATCCTTATTATGTGATAGATCTCTTTTCCTGCTTTTTCGCTTCGGTAATAAATGATGATGGAATCATTAGGTAAAAAAGAAATAAACCCCATCTGCATAACTTTACAAAATGAAGATGCCTGCACTTTT
>CANXYI011405038.1:0-18306 GCA_948208565.1 Hura crepitans | reverse complement strand
CTTGGCATACCATTGCTTCTTATCAAGGTTTGCCGTACCACTCTTAGATGCCTACCATCCTCTGCTTCAAACATAGAATAGTTTGAAATGTCATTGGTAGACATTATCACAACTGATAAACTCTCCTTACCTATATACACTATGTATTTAAACTATCATTAGAAATATGCCATAGCTGCTCGAATGTCATCTCTATCAATTCCTACCAATATATATACATTAATGAGTCTTGCTTCCTCCTCTACCACTATGATTTCATACTTTCATAGTTTATTTATTAAGGGTCTCTACACTATAACTAAAGGTAAGAATAATAGAGGGGGTGGTATCATCAAAGATATAACTCCCACCATAGATTTGAATACCTCAATAAGATAGTAATGAAGAGTTTCTTACTCTAAAGCTAACTATGAATATGTTGCTAGGTGTAGCTTTAGGGAAGGGACATATTTTCCTTCTCCACTTTATACTTAACAATATTAAGGATCTAAAGTGAGCTTGGTGTCCCCCTTTTTGCCTATTAAATGGCTTTAACTAGACAAATCCAACTATTAAGATCTAGCCATACTATTATGCAGAACTAGTATGCATAGACACTATAATCCTAGAATCGCAAAATTGGGCTCTGATACCACAACTGTAACACCTACAACCCTAAAACACTACTATTTATTAAAGAGAGGGTATTACAAGTGAGTTTATACCGAAATTTGATGCCAATCATCCCCTTAAAAGGTTTCAAATGAGGGTTCTGGTTAAACTTATTTGTTAGCTTCATTACTTTACAAAAAAAAATTTTATTAAAGGATAGGTTGAGACTAAATTTTGGCAGTATAACAGGTGTTCGGATGCCCTACCAAAATTTTTCCTATAGAGAAAAACATTTTTATAAACATTAAAATCAAACCACCAATCTTCACATATACTATAATAACATTAAAAGACTGTAGCATCACACTTGTAACATCACATCTATAAGTTTCTCACTCCTTGTAACAAACTCAAGAACATAACTAAAAACTCTTCCTTAAAAGAAGATGTCAATAAAGGCTTATCTTGTCTTGTTCCAGCAAATGTCAACATACTATTATGCAATCATCTTAGTTGAACTCTTACACCTTTATGTTTCTCAACTTAAATGACTTTCACGATACATTAGATTTATGGACTAAAACACATTTGAACCACTCTATTTACACATAAATTAGGTTACAATAGTTATATATACATCCCTAACTTAATGTAGTCTATACATGCCTTATTAAACACTAGATACTTTAAACAAAAGGAGGAATTATATGTACAACTAACTCTAATAGACTGGGATTTTGATGCTTGTTCTTGTGCCTCTAGTGCAACCGATGTTTTGCTTGACATCTTCATACCCCTATAACCTGTATAAGGCAAAACCAATGTGCTAAGCAAAATACTCTCAGAGGTACTATAGTATATTTAGGTCTCACACTTTAATAACTCAAGTAGAAGCCAGGTTAATCTACTTAAAGGTGGAAAAAAAGGTGTGATGTTGATATAACTTACTATATGTATGTCAATTAAAATTTTAAACTATCATGGCGATCTTACTATATCCCATATATAACTCATTTTCATATGTATCACTTACCATGTCATGCATAGGCAATAACTGAGCATATTTAAGTGGCTAAGCCTGTAAATAGAAGCATGTAAATCTAGTATGATATAAGTGTAATGCATACTAGAAATGTTTTAACTATACTTTACATTGACTTATGACTTACTCGTATTACAAACCGGATACTGGTTTATTTATTATTACAATATGATCTATAAGTAATACTATTTATTTATGTCTTATACCATTATAGTTTATTTAAGTATTCATGTAAGTCTTAAGTTAAACTTATTATTTTTTATTAAGAATCTGGTCTATGGGAG
The DNA here is from genome assembly GCA_948208565.1 of Hura crepitans. Taxonomy (NCBI): domain Eukaryota; kingdom Viridiplantae; phylum Streptophyta; class Magnoliopsida; order Malpighiales; family Euphorbiaceae; genus Hura; species Hura crepitans. The sequence goes on along the minus strand of CANXYI011405038.1, from coordinate 16,389 downwards.
CTATCTAGAGCCATGGGTAACACATTTCCATAATAACCTTGAGGTAGGATAAATGAAGCTGATAAAGCTATAAGCTAATAAATGGTAATAAAAAGGGGTTTTCCCATTGCCCTATCACCATTATAAGCTGATAAATATTTGATAAGTTGATAAATATATGTGGTCTCAGCCATTATTATTGTAAATAGCCTATCTGGCACTGATATCAAGCTATATGCTGTTACAGATCTGCATAATAATCCCTCTCTGGCATGTCAAAGCTACCCTAACCTAGATTCCAAAGAGTTTACCCTAGGCTCTAGGTCATAAAATTTTACATTTCTTAAATATAAGTGTATTAAGGAATACTTGTAATGTCTTTGATGCTATTATATTATAAGTTTTCAATTTGCTTGATTTGTTATAAATTGTCCAATATCGGCTTTGCAAATGATAGCATCAACATGTTTTGAGAACAATTTGTTCTTTACTGAGATAATCTCACTATTAATACTCTACCATTCATTCTTTTTATTCTTGAAATTCTATAGAGTTTTCTGGGCTTGCTTATATTATTTCCTTAACATCATTCTATCTATTTGTAAGTGGCTGAAACTAATATTTAATGTTATATAGACTGAATTGACTTAAGGATTTGAATTATTATATGTGATCATACAAGTAATCATAGTTATTACTACCACTAGTAAACTATTTAATCTATCACCTCAACATGGCAATTCACTCATGTTCAAAGGCTCTAATCCAAGAAAGTTGTTATACTATTTAAAGTGTCCATTGTAAATTGAATGTGAACTACTATTTATATGTGATTATTTAGGAATACACATGTAATAATATCGCATTTGAAACATATCTAATAAGGTTCCTCTTCTATATACAGTTAAAAGATCTTCCCACTTATATCTGTTAGAAACATATCCTTATGTCATTCTGTGCTCTAAATTTGTATGTTTCAGAATACACCTTGCTCATCCTTATCTAATATTTATTCACTTGCAAGAGTATACATTTAATTTAACTTATATCTCTGAGATGTCATACACAACAAGTATATATCATAATTATGGTGCACGCGGTGTGTATAAATGATGTATAGTGTCACTAATCATAATATTCATATAAGTCCTTTAAGTGTGACCTTAACCACAATACCCAGTTTATATGTGGCCTAAGCTTACCAAATGATAGTAAAGACTAAGACACAAACACACACTTACATCTATAGTCACACACACAGACATATGTGTATCTATAAATAGGGTCGTCTAAGTGTCCTCATAGGGCTAGTTTAGTCTATCAACTAAAGAAGTGTATAGTACATATGTCAAGGTTACCTCCCCCTTTTCTTTCCTTAGCCTATAGTAATGTTAAGCTTAAAGTTCTCACTCATAAGCTATATGTATCCCACTAGTCATACCAGTAGTACACTATAGGATACACTACTACATAACCTTATTCTTAGAGTCTTTGTCTAACATGGTTCCCGCTAATATACATGCATCCCCAAATATGACCAATATGTTATCACCTATTAGTCCACTTCTTATAATGCATAAATTCGACCTTATCAGTGCAACCATACCTTGAGTGTGTAAATAGTGTTCTGAATGTAAAAGGTAGCTAATGCATTACATGTTTTATTATGTAGACATATCATCTGTCATAAACCCATACTTATGGTTCTTATAAGTGCAAAGGTGATCGCTACTTCAGCATAACTAGTATCTCTCTTAATATTATATACACAAGGAGCTTGACATATATGAAAGACTAATTTACTTTAGCTAATCACAAGATAGATAAGGGTGTAAAATTAGACTGTTTGCGCAACTTCCCTCTTTTTACTGGTGACACTGCTAATTCTTAATGAATCATATTTTAAGTTTAATAGCTACAAGCTGGGTACAATTAACTATCTATAAATAACTAACACTAACATAAGTTGCTAAACTCTCAAAAGCTTAGCTAGGTATTATTAATATTCCCATTCTTAATGCACCCCTAATTGTGAGAATTATGACTAATGCACATTTAGGTATGAATGCATAATTTGAGATTCACTCACTGCCTAAAGCATTAGTCGAATAGTTTATGTTCAATAAGATAACATCACTAGCCCAGAAATTGAATGAAACATAAAGATAAGGGAGTACATACCCTTAATGTCTTAACTCATCTATGTTTTTTCCTCTCCTCCCTCTTTTCTATTGTCTTACATCAAATTTTCTTTATTTTAGTTTTCTATTACTTTTTATGTTGTCTCTTATAGCTGTATAGATTTATGTGCGTGTTATAATACCCGTTGTTTAGCCCCAAGTCTTATAGCTACAGTGCCCTTATATTGCAGCAGCTGTAGAAATTTTGTTATTCCCCTTTTTACTCTTTTCACCCTCTTTTTCTTCCTTATTTCTACTATCACTATAGCTATCACGAACAAAAAATTTTTGGCCATCAAATTTTATTATTGTTAGTGCCGCTGAAGGTGACAGTAGCTTGCTAGCCTATTCCTTCCACAGCCCACAATTCCCTCTCATGATTGGGGCACTAATTCCACTTTCCTTTTGCTTATTGTTGTTGCCATTACTGTGTCCCTAATAATTACATGCACACTACACTAATTAGTGGTATTGCTTTTTGCTTGTATACATCAATTACAGCGGATGATGGTTTAGTAGTTGCTACAATTGCTTGCTATTTGCACTCAGTAGTTGTAGCAGCAGTGTTGCCATACAACTATAGCTACAGTGTTGTATAAAATAGCAAAGCTATGCTATCCTCTCTTTTAACGACCCTCTATTCCTTCTATAAGCCATAATAGAAGGGACTAGAGCATATTTACCTTCCTGCACTACCTGCTACAACTATGAAAATTCTTATATGCATCATAGCACCTAATTGTCATTATTTGTGGTGACTAAGCTCATTACATCACCTCTCAGTCTGTGGTCTACGCATAATGGCTATGGTAGTAGCACTATAGAGTGCTCACTGCAATGCTAGTATATGTAGTAGTAAGACTATTTGCCCTATTTCTATTATACCCAACAACACAACAAACTTCCCTCTATGAATTTCCTTATTTACCCATTGAATTTAGATAGGAAATAAAAAGAAATAGACATTGCTTACCTTCTCAAATTTCCTATAATCCCTTAATTTCTTACTTGTTCTAAATTTTTCCCCCTCTAATCTCTGATCTTTCAGCTAGTCAGTGTGAACTTTTGCTAGGCTAAAATCCTATTGAACTAAATTCCCATCTCTTCCTGAAATTTCCTATTTCCATTATATTTTCTAAGTGACATTTTGTTATTTTCTTTTTCTTCAGTCCCTTTACAAAAGCAACATTTGTTATTCAGTTTTTCTCCTTGTAGCTTATATTTTTAGCTGATTCCTTTTCCCTTTTTAATTAGTTCATGCTGCCATCAAAACTTCTAAGTGTGTTTACCGACATATTTAGTTAGTTTATCCCCTTTTTTTCTTTAATCTTATTTTAATTATTATTACTTTTCATAATTGCATGATTTTTTTTCTTATGCCTGTGTCATCATCCATTTCTAATTGAATTAATCACTCTCTAAAAAATTTATTAATTCCTTACAAAGCTCTTTAAATTAACTAACTTATTGCAATATTATTTCCCCATTTATGCTAATAAGATCATTTTAAATTAATTTCACTACACTCTATTAAATCTCTTTTTGAAAACCAAGTTTGTTAATTAATTTACCAAGCTTAGAGTTTTATGATTGTGATAGTATTAGTGGACCACTTAGGCCCTTGGAACCACATAGGTCCTGCATGCATCAAACCTAAAGGTTTAAAAAGCATAGACCCGAAGGTAACCATGCATTAGACTTGAAGGTCAAAACATAAATGCAATCATTAACATGCATCAAACCCGAAGGTCAAAAAATAAGATCCGAAGATCTATGCATCTGACTCATAAGTAATAACATATAAAATACCCAAAGGTTAACACACTATAACCTAAAGGCTACAGAGGCACTAGAGTACCCTAACAACTGCTATGACTTTTAGCTCACCTGTCAGCGTATTCGACTGCTCTATTTACTTGCATGGGCTATTAACCATTTATTTTTATTTTCACTAAATTAATATTGCTTAGTGTTACTTTTAATTAAATTGGTTTAGCCAACTAATGACTAAATTGGGAAAAAATTGTCATTATAAGCTTAATATATCATTATGACATGTAACACCATATTATGATGCCATATATTAAAGCCATTGCATGCATATACCTATGAATGCATTATGTCATTACGCTTTCATATTAAATGCATTATGCTTTCTCATGACATCATATTTGTCATAACATCATCACATGGTTTACAAGCTCATGCACAAAATCACCATATTAATAAAATAAGTCATTCACACACCACAAAAGCTCACATCTCATCCCATGCATGTCATATACATCATGAACATGAAATTGGCACAAATATAAAGTAATATGACACTAATTAATGCACTATGTCATGCATCAATTTGATAAAAATAATGCATTTATCACATTATGTAACTTTTATGTCAGCATTACACATAATATGTTTTGAATAAATTATGGCCAAATACAAAATCACATAGCCAACCCATGGAATATAACTCACCACATTCTTAATTCTATGCAAATGATCATACATTGATACTAACATATATAACATGTATCATAAACACAATCTACATGCCATGGCCATTCGACCTGCAGGCTATCATATATGCCACCTTATTCTACATGATCATAACTATAAAATGATCGTGCACATTCCTTTCATGTATATCGTAAAGCATGGACATACTTGCATACATCATGGACCATATTATCATTTATGTATATATTTACATTACATATCCTATATCACATACACATGTCTAACTAGCCCATCATATATATAATTCCTTATTTTTATGCATTTTTTTGGGATTTCACACCTATGAACATACACATAGGTCATTCAGTCATCATACCTATCAACCACACATAATACTATTGATCATATCATACCTTATGTTTCATGTCTATATAGACAATTACATTCATTCATGGTCATACATCATGCATGACACTCACATGTGACACATACATGTATACATATACCTATGTAAAACCAAAACACATGCATACGTCATCAATTGGCCATTATACCCTTTAAGCCCTCAAAATCTCCATTTTAAGCATCCATCATTATACACCATAGCCAAATGGAGACATAATATCATTCATATGAATACATCACATTTCCCATGCATATTGCACAAAAACATACACATACATGCATGTCCACATTACACATATTATCAACATACATAATTCTCACCCATCTAAGTCACAAAATGATTTTAAAATACATTAAGTATATTATTAATCATAGTTAAATGCCAATCATAATCTTAATTATGCATTTAATTCACAAATATCATTAATGGCATTTTATGGAATAACTAAGGCATAATGTTGATTACATGTACTAAGAGAGTTGAAATGCACTCCCAAAGGCCTTTTATACCTTGCTCTTCCCTTAGTCACGTGTTATGTCAATTTACTCAACTGACTATTACAAATTCTATATGTAAAATTCAAAACAAATCCTATGAACACTAATATAAAAAAACTGACTGTGTAGACACGACCTTGGGCACCTAAAGAACATTAAGAAAATATCAAACATCAAAAAATCTTATTCGATTAATCTCGAGTTACTATTGATTGAGGTAGAAAATTGATCAATTTCTTTGATTTTTCACATAAATAAAGGTAGAAATAATGTCTAGAGGTTATGAAAGCATGGAATCGAGTCTCGAGCAAAAGAAAACATGATAAATTATAGGTGTAGAGGAGCAAAAATGGCTCTTCCTTACTCCTTTGAGGTGTCCACTAGTGGTGTTGAGGAAAAAAGAACTATTTTTTCTTTAACCAACATTTGACTCTCTTTTATACCCTTTTTTTCAATTTTTTTGCCCCTATTTTTGACTTTTGAGAAACCCATAATTATCTATAAATCAAGCCTCAAATGCCTCTAAAAATCCATGCTCGAAAATCACCAAAAAGACAATTAAAAATATAATTTTTAAAGTTACTCAATTTTAGAAAAAAATACTTCCTAATCTCTTAAAATTCTAGTTCTAGCATGAATAGGCTAATTAGAATTTTTGAGTATAAGGTTATATTAATCTCAAAATTTTTTGAGAAACTTTTTGAATATTTAATAGTTAAGTTAAATTTAGGTCACTATTTAAGTAACACTATCATATAACTTCTGTGTTTTTAACCAACTAAACAACTTCAGTTTGGTTTCAAACTTTGCCTAAAATTATTTTATGGTTAATACTTTCACTCGGTCACTTCAGTGTATCTTGAGTCTCGAGAACACTTTTCATATCTCAAAAAAACACAATTCATAAGTCAGGATTTTTCAAGCATTACATTTATTCCCCTCTTGAAAGAAATGTTGTCCTCGATATTACCTAGCTCAAAGAACTAAAGGTATTGCTCTTGTTTAAGCTTCCATTTGCCATGTTGCCTCTTCTATCCTATGGTGCTTTAGAGAACTTTCAATAGAGGTGTTGACTTGTTTCAAAGCTCGGTAACCTCTCTATCCAAGATCCTTATAGGTTCTTCTCCATACAATAAATCTTGACTAATTTCCACTTTTTCCACTAATAGCACATGTGTAGGATCCGATATGTATTTTTATAAAATTGATACATGGAAAACATCATGCATCTATTAAAGTTTAGGAGGTAAAGCTAGTTTGTAGGCTACTAGCCCCACATGTTTTGTCACTTTATGTGGCCTAATAAACCTAGGACTCAACTTGCCCTTCTTGCAACATTGCAAAACCTTCTTCCATTGTGAAACCTTGAGAAACACTTTTTCTCCCACCTTATGCTGAACATCTTTTCTTTTTAGATCAATATAACACTTCTGCTTGTGAGAATGCTTTCAACCATTCTCTGATGATCATCACTCTCTCCCCTACAACTTTGATCAAGTTCGGTCCTATGAGCTTAGTTTCACTTAGCTCATTCTACCACAAATGAGTATTGCACTACCTTGCATACAACACCTTTTAAGGAGCCATACCTAAGCTTGTTTGATGGCTATTGTTATAAGCAAACTTTATTATCGATAGATAGTGATCCTAACTACCCTTGAACTCAATGGCACAACTCTTTAGCATATCTTTAAGCACCCAATAACCATGCTACAACATGAGCATAAGATCATAAGTAATGTAACATCAAATCACTCAAGTACTAAAATATTACCTAAATGACTCTTTCTAACTATCTATCAGTTTGAGGATGAAATGCCATACTAAAACTCAATCAAGTACCCTAGACATTATGAAGCTTTTTTTAAAACCTTAATGTGAAATGTGGGTCCTGATCAAATATAATGAAAAATGGCATTGTATGCAACTTGATAATCTCATCTATGTATAACTTAGCAAGCTTCTCTAAAGAGTAATCCACCCTCACTAGTATAAAATGAGCAGTCCTAGTCAATCTTTATACCATAGCCTATACTAAATCACATTTGCCCTTTGTCTTAGGCAATCCAACAATGAAATCTATAGTGACTCTACCTTATTTCTATTCTAGTATTGCTATAGGATGAAGTGATCTAGATGAAACCTAATGCTTTACCTTCACCTAATGACAAATAAAGAACTTGGTCACAAATTATGATACATCTCTTTTCATACCAGGCCACCAATATGACAACTTCAAATCGTAATACATCTTTATAGTACTAGGATGTATATCATAAGGACCACTATTAGCCTCTTATAAAATTTACTTCTTTAGCTTTCTATATCTAGCACACATATCATGTCATGGTAGTATAAAAAATTATCACTCTTGATCTCATACTTAGTAAGCTTGCCCTCTTGGATAACACTAATCACACTCATCCTCTTGTGATCATCTCTTTAACAATCTTTGACTTGCTACAGCAAACTGGGCTTAACTAGCATATCTGCTAGCAAAGTATCATCACCCACAAGCTATAATCGGACATTCAATTCTCTCATAGCTACCATGAACTTCTTGCTAGGCATGTCATCCACTATATTGGCTTTTCCAAGATGATAATCACTTAAATAATCATAGTCTTTTATCAATTACATCCATCTCCTCTATCTCTATTCAGCTCCTTCAATATAGCAATATACTTCAATATCTTGTGGTCGATGTAAACATAACAATTCTCTTTATTGGGATAGTATCTCCAAATCTTCAAAGCAAACAAAATAGTTACAAACTCTAAATCATGAGTAAGGTAATTCTTCTCATATGGCTTCAACTACCTTAAAGCATAAGAAATAACTTTGCCATCTTGCATCAGAACACAACCCAACCCAGTATGAGATGCATCACTATATATAGTAAATTCCTTCCTAGAAACTGGCTGAACGAGAATCAGTGCTTCTATTAACATCACCTTAAGTTTGTTAAAACTTTTATGACATCTATCATCCTGGATAAACTTAACATCTTTCCTTAATAGACGAGTCATAGGTGTTGCTATAAAAGATAAACCCTTGACAAACTATCTGTAATACCTTATCAAATGAAGAAAACTCCTGATCTCTATAAAATTCCTAGGTGGCTTCCACTCCATAGTTACCTTAATCTTACTGGGATCAATATGAATCCCTTTTATAAAAGCTACGTGCCCAAGGAAAGACACTTCACTAAACTAAAACCCACACTTGCTAAGTTTAGCATATAGCTTCTCATCTCTAAGAACCTATAAAACTATTCTCAGATGCTGTTCATAAACCTCTTTACTCCTCAAACAAACAAAGATGTCATCAATTAAAACCATTACAACATGTTAAGATACTATATGAACACATGGTTTGTCAAATCCATAAAAGCCATAGGAGTATTGATAAGCCTAAATGGCATTACCAAGAACTCATAATTACCAAATCTAATCCTAAAAGCTATCTTCATAACATCAGAATCTTTCACCCTCAATTGGTAATAACTAAATTCAAATCAATCTTGGAAAACACTTTAGCCCCTCTAAGCAAATTGAACATATCATTTATCTATGGCATGTGATACTTGTTCTTATTAGTCACATTGTTCAGTTATCTGTAATCCATACACAATTAAAGGGAACCATCCTTCTTTTTAACAAATAAAATTAATGCTCCTTAAGGTGACACACTCGATCTTATGAAGCCTTTCTCAAGCAATTCTTAAATCTAAATCCTTAACTCTTTAACTCTGCTAAAGCCATCCGATATAGAGCTATCGATACTGGAGTAGTGCCTAGTGGAACCTTAATATTGAACTCGAGTTCCCATTCTAATGGCAAACCAGGCAACATTGTAGGAAAACATCTATGAACTCTTACACTACTAGTATATGAATATCATCTGGCTCATCTTTACGAGTATCATTTACATAAGCTAAGAAAGCTTGACAACCCTTCTTCAACATATGCCTCAATGTCACAATTGATATGGCATTAGATAAAAAGTCTATCCTCTCACCCACAACTATGATTTCTGTCCCATTATCAGCCTTGAGAGATATCCTCTTCAACTTGCAATCCACTATTGCTTGATACTTAGACAACTAATCCATGCCTAATATCAAGTCAAACTCATCAAATGGTAACTCAATGAGATCAGCTAAAAAGTTGTGCCTATAAACCATTAAAGGACATTATTTATAAAACTTGTTCATTATAACATGCTAACCTATAGATTGCTAACCAAAATCTCTAAGTTAAGAAACTCAGAATCTGACCCTTAGTCTTGTGCTCATGCTATACATATATATAAATGTGTAGACATTCGATCTATTAAAACAAAAATAGGTGAATCAAAGAGAAGAAAAGTACCAACAATGATTTCTAGTGCATCAGCCTCCTCCCCAGCTCTAATAGATACCTCCGAGCAAGAGTAGTGTGCTCAGCTCTAGACTTTAACCTATTTCTCTAAGCTCTCTCTGTTATCTCTCCTCAATCTCCTTTCTTGCCTTTGGTGGAAACATGTGCAGAACCCTATCTGGCATTAACTCTCTCTAGGCAATCTCTACAAAAATGATCTGGCAACACACATGAAAAGTACACTCCCAACTTCAGCTTTTAACACTCTCCTTAGTGTCTCTTATGGCAAGTTTGACTCTAAGGTATCTAGTCACTCTTGGCTATAGAAACTAGTGTATTAGCAACTTGTGAATGTTATTTAACCTTACCCTTATTACTCTACACTATCTTTTGTGGCTAGCTCTGCTACTATGTCTACTGTGGTGCCCTAAACTGGTTTGCCTTGAATTTTTATCTAATCTCTAAATTGCACTACAAGCCCCCTAACCAATAGACCACTTTTTCTGATATAACTTTCTTTTTTTCCTTTTACACTCCTTTAATGGATCTACAAATAGATACTAGCTCAAAGAAGTCTCTGATCTTTATAAGAACTACCTGTGACTTGATGTCCTCATGTAATCCCTTCTCAAATCTCTTGTACTTGTAAACTTTTATGGATATGGTGTCCTTGGCATACTAGCTCAGCATAGCAAAGTCTTTCTTGTACTCTCTAATAGACTTTTGCCCTTGCTTAAGGTTCATAAACTGTAATCTATTATCATCCAGATAATCTTCTATGATGTATTTCTTGTGGAACTTTATCAAGAAAAAGTCCTAAGTTTATCTTCCTCTAACTTATGCTCAGTCAAATGGTCCTACCATTTAAATGCCTCTTTTTGGAATAAAGACATGGTATAGATCACCTTCTCTTTAAGGCTGCATCATATATGCTTCATGATATTCTCTGTATGGTTAACTAGTACTATAACTTCTCCTTTGAAATCATTAGCTCTTATCTTCTTAATTCTCCTAAGATAAGTCATTTAGAGAGCTAAGGGAATCTCTAGCTATTATATTAGTGATGGACTAATAGCTGTAGCATCCCTTATTGAAACATTGGTAGCATTGGAGCTACAAAAGGTACTTACCTCACCACACTAAAAGATATGGATGTAATCCTATTAGACTTTTATCCCATAGACATGGAAACCTAACTATCAACTTCCTCATCTTAGGGCGGTACGCGATCACTCATCTTATCTGTATGTAAAAAAACAATTCATAAACCTTAATATCATAAATTTTATGATGTATAAACTTAACCTAAAGCACTCATATTTACCTGGGAATGCCTAAACCAAAACTCTAAAACCATTAAATATGACACCCCTTACCCAGTCTAATTACTGGACCCAAATAAGGAAGGTGCACACAAATGCGTTACCAAACTCATAACATGTTAACTCTTTTTGAAACATAATTAAGTCATTCTTAATAAAATTCTTATCTTATAAAAATATGGGTTTACAAAAAATTTTCAAAAACTAGTTACTTTCCACATTTAGAAATCCTCGTATCAAAAATCTAGTAGCATAACAGTTTTACCGGGACACTATCCCAAATGTGAATAGTGACCTACAATATCAAAACACTTATTTGACCATTTCCATATCTATTCACATCTCCTGTGATCCTTCTAATCACCCGAAATCAATCATTAGCACAACATCTCAAAACATGTATCAATTATATAAAGATACAATCATATAATTTCAAAAATTAATTTTTAAAATTATTTATAGAATTTGAAATCCAAAAATTTAACATTTTCATCTAGTTTAGGCCCTATTCCTAAAATTACACCTATATAAGCATTATCTACCTATACATCATAAAATTTAGATACAAAATATACAAAAAGAATCTTTCTATCTTAGAAACTTGATTTAAGGCTTTCTGCTCAAATTGTCACCTTACCTATGCATCGCAAAAATAGACGATGTGCTAAGTAATAGCTTGGTGTTGTAATGGATATAAATTATGTAAATATACCAATTATCATCATACATTAATAAAAGAATATGAACATTTTTATTATCATATGATAAGTAAAATTACACATAACATGCATAGATGCACTAGCATGGAATAAAACATGTAAATGCTACATCATAAAAAAATCACAAATCATTAAATCTCGTCATACATTATATAAACATGTTCATTATTCATTAAGGTCTATTTATTAAGCCCATTCTTAGGAAACAATTACACTATGGATAATGAAGTATCAGTGGACCACCTAGGCCTTCAAAACCACGTAGACCATGCATGTATTAGACCCGAAGGTTAGAGAAGCATAGACCCTTTGGTTATTATGTATTAGACCTGAATGTCAGAACATAAATCCAATCATTAACATGCATTAGATGCAAAGTTCAAAAAATAGGATCCAACGATTAACATATCAGACCCATAGGTTAGAACATATAAAATAGCCTTAAGGTTCATGAATCACAACCCAAAGGCTGCAGAGTTACCGAAGTACCCTAATAGCTGCTATGACTCATAGTTGACCGATCAACCTACCTGACTAGTCTGTTTACTTGCATGGGTAATTAACCATTTATTTTTAGTTTCACTAGATTAATATTGCTTAATATTACTTTTAATTAAATTGGTTTAGCCAACTAATGACTTAACTAGGAAAAAGGTTTTATCATAAGCATAATACATCATTATGACATGCAACACCATATTACAATGCCATATATCGACTCTATTACATGTATATACCCATGAACACATTCTATCATTTTGCTTTCAAATTAAATACATTACGCTTTCTCATGACATCTTATTTGTCATAAAATCATCACACTGCTTATAAGCTTATGCACAAAATCTCCATATTCATAAATACATCAATCATATGCCATAAAAGCTCTCATCTCATCCAATGCATGTCATATATATTATGAACATGAAATTGGCATAAATATAAAGTAATATGCCACATAAATTAAATATATATAATTAATGCACTATGTCATACATTAATTTGATAAAAGAATGCATTATTGCATTATGTAACTTTTATGTCAACATTACACATAACTTGTTCTAAGCACATTATGGCCACATACAAAATCACACGACGAACCATCGAACATAATTTACTAGATTATTAATTCCATGTATATAATCATACATAGATACTAACATATATATCATACACCATAAACACCATCTATATGCCATGGCCATTCGACCTTGCCATTATGGTAACCTATCATATACAATTTCTTTTTTCATCATACGTGCCACCTCATTTCACATGATCATAACCATATAAATAATCATGCACATTCAGCTCATGCTTATCATAAAGCATAGACATACCAAAATACACCATGAAGCATATTATCATTCATGTATCTCACATGCATATATTAACATTACATATCTTATCTCAGATGCCTATATTCAACTAGCCATTCATATACATAATTTAACATTTGCATTCATTTTATGCCATTTCACAACAATACACATACACATAGGTCATTCGACTATCATGCCTCTCAACCATACATAATACCATTCATCATATAATACCTCATTTTTCATGTCCATATAGACAATTACATTCATTCATGGTTATACATCAAACATGACACTCTTATATAATACATACACGTATACACATACCTATGTAAAACTAACAAACACACATACATTATCAATTGGCCATTTCAGCCAATATGGCCTTCAAGCCCTCTAAAACTTCATTTTAAGCATCTATCATCATAAACTATAGCTAAATAGACACATAATACCATTCATATGTAGACATCATATTTCACCTGCATATTAGACACATACATACATGTCCACATTACACTTATTATCAACATACATAATTCTCCTCCATCTAACATCACAAATGATTTTAACATACTTTAATTACATTAATAATCATAATCAAATGCCAATCATAATCCTAATTATGCATTTAATCCAAAAACATCATTGAATGGCATATAATTGAATAATTAGGGCATAATTGAATTTCCATAATTTATGTCAATTACACATACCAAGAGAATCGAAACATAATCTTAAGGACCATTTATGCCTTGCTCTTCCCTTTTGTCATACATTTTATCGATTTCCTCAATTGCCCATTATAGATTGAATACTTAAAAGTTCATAAAAAAACATATGGACACTAAAACAAAAAATCGACTACATAGACACAACCTTAGGGGCCTAAAGAACATAGGAACAATATCAAACATCAAAAAATCTTAGCCAATTAATCTCAATTTACTATTCATCGAGGTAGAAAATTGGGTAATTCTCTTAATTTTTTTGCTCAAATTGAGGTAAAAATGGTATCTAGAGCTTGTGGAGGCATGGAAGAAAATGAGCAAAATCAGAGGTGTGGAAGGGCAAAAATGGCTCCTCCTTGCTCTCTTGAGGTGTCAGCTATTATTTTTAGGGAAGAAAACATTATTCTTCCTTTGTTTAGCATTTGACCCTCTTTTATTCCTTTTTTTTTTCAAAATTTTGCCTCATTTTTGACATCTGAGAAGCCTATAATTTTCCATAAATCAAGTCCCAAAAACCTCTAAAAATCTATGCACAAAAATTTTAAAAAACCAATTAAAAAATAGTTTTTAAGGTTACCCAATTTTAGAAAAAAAAATACTTCCCAATCCCTAAAAATTCCAATTCTAGCACCAAGCTAATTAGAATTTTTGAGTATCAAGTTGTATTAATCCAAGAATTTTTTGAGCAACTTTTTGAATATTTTATGGTTCAGTTAATACTAGATCACTATTCACATAACACTACTGTAAAATTTTCTTTGCATTTTAAATCGGCAAAATGACTTCAGTTTGGTTTTAAACTTTACCTAAAATTATTTTATGATTAATACTTTTACTCAGTTGCTTTAGTGTATCTCGAGTCTAGAGAGAACTATTCATATCCTGAGGAAGCACTACTTATAAGTCAGAAATTTTTGAGCTTTACATAAATGGAAATAATTGGGAATAGGTAAATTATTAAATGAGTGATAATAATTATACATGTTAGATTATGTTAATGTTTGCATGAAATGAACTAGTTTGTTTATGCACAACATTAGTATTTTATCAAAATTATGCATATGTTATACTTTATAATATGTGTAATTTGCATGATGATGTATGCTTTAATGTTATTGAATACACCACTAAGCTCTAAAGCTTAGTGTATCATATTTGGTTTGTGATACATAAGTTACATAGATGTTCATGCAAAGGAAGTTACAAGCTCTAGCATATAACATGGATCGGATTAAAGGCATTAGTCTTTAATACATGTTATATTAGTATATATAAGAAGTTAATTTTCAATGTTAGTTTTTATGTGTTATTGCTTATAAGTACTTATGTAAGAGAATGGGCTTGTATTCTAAAAGTGGTTGTATCCTATTATTGTTATAAAATAAACTATAGATATGACTAAGTGTTTATATTAGGGTATTCTTATAGACATGTTAAAATGTTAAGATTTGTTGATGAATGACTATGTGACCATGAATACTTATATACATAGGATTTTTGGAATTTGGGATATTCATATGCCTTAATAATGTTATATGCCTATAAATGTGGAAATTGTTGATATAATGAAGTCTGAGAATGTATGTGCTATAGAAGTGTTTTTCCTTTACAAGTTAGAATTCATAGTTGGAATAGTGTCACCAGTATAGCCATTATGCTACTGGATTTTTAACACGATGATTGCTTATAATACAAACATCAACTTGGCTTTTGTTAAGTGAAGATTTTAAGGGTTTACATGAAAATCAATTTAAGAAAAAGGTTTTAAGTAAGTTTAAATATCAATTATGTGTCACTCCATATTTAGATTTGATAAATGGGTTAAGTGAGAAGAGTCACAACAAAAGCCATATTGGACCATAAAGGCCATAGTAGGCCATAAATGCATTTACTAGATGTGAAGGCCATGAGCTAGACCTAAAGGTCATAATCTAGACCAATGGCCTTAAAATGTGCCAAAGGCCATAAACTAGACCCCAAGGTCATAAATTCAACTTGAGGGTTATAATCTTGACTCAAAGGTCATAAAGAGGAACCGAGGTACCCTAACAATAGCTAAACTCCCTAGTTGACTAGCTAACCTGTCTAAACTATGTTATCTAACTCATTTGAGCCATCATCATTTTTAATTTTATTTCATATAGTTAGTATTGATTTTGTCCATTATACAACTTATTTTATCAACAAATGACCAAGGGGTAACTATCATCTTATAATCATTATGTTCATGCTCATATCACATTTCATGTATTATATATATCATAAACATATTCCATCACTTGCCATGCATCATAACCATATCTCATTCTTAAGAGATATTATTTAAGCTTTGTATTGTATTTATACTATGCTTTTTTTTTTCTCAAAATAGCATTAGTCATACTCATCTCATATCATTAGAGCATTTGG
>CANXYI011405027.1:0-10736 GCA_948208565.1 Hura crepitans | reverse complement strand
CAAAATTCGACCGTTGAATTTTTGGCACTATTCACCCACCAGAATAAAATATTCAAAAAAAATATCTATTGACCTTAAAAAATTATAATTCCTTCTCTATCATACTCAGTGGAATTTTTGAGATTTAGGGTGTGGTATTTTTGAGATCATTTGAGCACATCCTGAGGCTATCCCGGCCCGACCTCATTTTATCTCCTTATCCACAAGTTCTCGACCTAAAATAATTTATTAATTTTGCTAAATTTTTTAATTTATTTGTTTTCTATGTTTTCAAGCCTATCAAAGTTTTATGACTAATACACTAGTCATTGGACTTAAAATGATGACCCGCACCATAGGGAACATCACTCGAGCCCAAGAGGTACTGTTCATAAGACCTTGACTGTCGGACGTTACAATATATATATATATATACATGTCCTCAAACCTATGTTTTCTTAAATGCCTCATGGCCTATTGTTTTTTTTTCATAAAGATATTAGAAATACCTTTGTTCACAAGCTATCACATATTAATATTACTTTACATATATACATGTTTTAGATGTCTAGTTATCATGTATTTATCAAGGTACTTCATCTATTTCTTAGCAAAATACATAGCCTATTCTATTCCACTACCTCATGCCTAAATTATATGTGAGCAATGCATGTCTACCATGCCATTACCCTAAGCCACACTAGTTCTCTTTTTTTTTTCTTTTTTCTCTTCATGCCCATGTACTTCTCAGTGTAATGATGAATTTTCTCTACATAAGCCTATTTCCAGCAATGAACCATATTAATAAAAGCACACACACACCCCTAAACATGACAGCAATGAAATCAATCCTATAATCACATGAAATTCAATAATGGTAGCCACCAATTCAACAACTCCAAACCTATGTTCAACAATTATCAAATTACAGTGAGACCCCACTCCTTCACACTAGTAATTTTACATCATAAAGTTATAGAATTTTCGTAAGAATCACTTGAGGCTCACTTCTAAAGAAAATTTAGTTCACATATATAGGTTTACGGTTAAAGATCACATGCACCCCACATCCTTTTTAGTTTATAATTTTGATCTCTTAATTCGCACACCTCACATTCTAACTCAAGCATGCAAAGGAGTATTACTTCCACACACCATAACCAAAAAACATACATTACCAGGCCAAGAAATTCACACAAGAAGGAATATGGCATGCAAATAATTATTTAAATTCACTAACCTTAGTTAGCTTCTATGGTTCCCTCTCTCCATGCCCTTAGCTATCCTTGATCTTAGATAAACCTCATTTCCTTTTGCTGCCATCTAGGAGCCCCCCCTCCTCAAAAAGAAATTTGAAACATAATGAGTTTTAGGAGAGGAAGCCTCTGAACTCAATACAAAAGGCAAGAAAGAAAATACTTACCCCTAGATTTTTCCCTCGTCCATGCCACCTTTTTTTTCCCCTTTTTTTTTCCTTGCCTCTTTTGCTTGCTAAGGGGAGCCATTCTTTTAAGGCTTCCTTAGCTACTAGTTATAGAGTTATTAATGGCCTCACCATGAAAAATATGGGGCTGGACAACTAAAAGAAGGAGAGGAAATGTTATCCCCAATGTGGACAACATTTCAAAGCCTAAATTGGGGTGAATAAAAAAATTAATGGGGGAGGAAATGGTGGCTAAGTGCCCACCAATGGGGTTATCCATGTAGTCCATTTGGTAAGGAAGTGTCGGGATGCCTTGGGCTACAGCACACGATGCCTGAGAGTCTTAAAACTCGATTTTTTGAATATAGGGGTTGCTAACTTTGGGGATTTTTAAAAATCACACGGTTGTCAAAAAATGTACCATTTGTTCCTAAAATCCTTATTTGATCCCAATTTCATGCTTACAAAATTTTATGTTAAAATTCCATTGAATTAAAATTTTGGCATTTTGCGGCAATTCGGTTTGCAATAAAACTTTAGAAATTTTTATACAGCCACTCGGACCTCTAAAAATTGTCACATTCATTTCTAAAATCCTCATTTACATTCAATTATAGGCATATCAAATTTCATAACCTAATTCCTTCGAGAACAATGCTAGAATGATTTTGGGGAGATCGCAGTTCTGTTGAAATCCTAGAAAAATTTCGAACGACCTTAGAAAATTAAGATTCCTTCACTATTAGATTCGTTACAATTTTTAACCTTTAGGATGTGATATTTTCACATCCGTCCCAGCTCATCCTTTAATATTCTCGGCCTAACTCGATTTAGCCCACGGCCCGCTAGCTTACAGCCCAAATTAATTTATTGGTTTTGTTAAAATTTAATTGAGGCTATTTTCACCCTTTTTTGAGCCCTTGAAGTTTATTAGGTAGTGTGCCCTACCTTGAGATTTGTGTTAGTGACTCGATATGTTAGGTACCCTTTTTGGGTCTCGGGCATGATTCTCAAAGCCTCAGTGCACATGCATTACATGTACAGTTAGAATTTTACTATAGGAAGAAGCATTTCATTGGTGGGAAAATTGTATTAGACATTAACTGGGATTTCTTCCTACAGAACTTTAGAAAAAGATACATATCTAAGACCTATCTAAACAAAAAAAGACAGGAGTTCCTTGACTTGTAGCAAGGGTGGAGGTTAATGTTAGAGTATAAAAAGGACTTTCCCCAATTGAGTAGATACGTGGAAGAATTTTTTACCCACTGAGGACGAATATTGTAAGAGGTTTGAGAAAGGCCTCAATATGGAGCTGAGGATGCAAATAGCTACCTCAAAGATCCAAGAATTTTCCTTTCTGGTGTTAGCAGCTTATGCCATGGAGGAAATGGTGAAAGAAAAGAGAGAGATCTTTCAAAAGAAGAGGCCCTTTATAGCAAGGTAACTAAGCTCAACACCTGATGCTGGTAAGAAATAAAAGGGTACTCAGGCCCCACACTAGTCCTAGAGGCAGAGCTAGGTGTTGAGGTCAGGTCTAGGATCTCAATCCAGGCCTTAACCACCATAACAAGCTATCGGTGCCCCAATATCTACGGTGAGGAGTGGACCACCAATATATAGAACATGTAACAGAAGACATTAGGGAGCATGTTGGTAGACTAGATGAGGAGAGTGCTTTTTTTTTTTTTTATGGATCTAAAGATCATTACTAGAAGTAAGAAGTAAGTGGATGCTACCTAGTTTCAAGCATCATCTCCATCACCTAATAGAGGCTACAAAAAAGTAAGAATGACAAGCCAGGTATGAATCAGAGGATAAGATCAGATGCTCGAGCACTAGCTCACAGTATGCTATTCGAGCTCAAGAAAAAGCTAAGGCACCTGATGTCATTGTCAATACTTTCTCTTTATTTGATGCATCTATTTTAGCATTATAGTCCTAGGATCCACTCATTCATACATTTTCACCACACAAACACAAGATAAGGGTCTATAACCTGAACTCATAGACATAGATATCTGGGTTAGGAACCTAATTGAGCAGAATGTGGTAGTGAATTGAATCTATAAAGATTATCCATTACTAGTCTAAGACTAGGTGTTCTTGACCAACCTTATTAAACTCCCTTTTAATGAATTTGATGTCATTTTAGGTATGAACTGGTTGTCTAAACACTAGTAGTGGTTGACTATGAATAAAAGAGACTTAAACTTAAGATAGCTGAGGGATGTGAGGTGATAGCAGTTAGTGAAAAAAATTCCTTGCCTAATATCATCTTAGCTGTGATAGCTCAACGATTAATTTGAAAAGGATGTGAGGCCTACTTAGCCCATGTGGTTAATACTAATAATATAGAACTGAGCCTCAACCAAATACCAGTGGTGTCAGAATTTTTAGATGTGTTTTTAGATGAGCTACCAGGATTGCCTCCATAATTAGAACATAATTTTGAAATTGAAATATATCCTAGTATTACTCCTATGTCCATTACCCCATATTAGATGGCACCTATAGAATTAAAGGAGCTGAAAGTGCAGTTACAAGAATTGTTAGTTAAAGGCTTTATCATGTCGAGCACTTCTTTGTAGGGAGCACTAGTGCTTTTCATAAAGAAGAAAGATGGGTCACTTTGACTGTGCATTAATTATAGATAGTTGAATAAAGTGATAGTAAAAAACAAATACCCTTTGCCAAGAATTGATGACCTTTTTGATCAGCTTAAAAATTACTAATGTGTTTTCTAAAATTGATCTGAGATCAAGGTAACACTAATTGAGGATCAAGGAATCTAATATCCTGAAAACTACCTTTCGCACCAGATATGAGCATTATAAGTTCCTAGTGATGCCATTTGGGCTCACTAATGCCCTTATAACTTTCATAGACCTCAAGAATAGGATCTTTAAGCCATACTTGGACCAATTTTTTATAGTCTTTATTGATGACATTTTGGTATACTCGAATAGAGAAGAGCATAAGCAGCATTTGAGGATCATGTTGTAGACTTTAAGGGAGAAACAACTATATTCTAAATTGAGTAAATGTGAGTTTTAGTTAGATGAAGTAGCCTTCTTAGGCTATATTGCTTTAGCAGAGGGTATTAGGGTTGACCCGAACAAAGTTAAGGCTGTATTGGAGTGGAAGTCTCTTAGGAATGTAATAGAGATTCAAAGCTTCCTAGGATTGGCTAGTTATTATAGAAGATTTGTGAAAGGCTTCTTAATAATTGCAGTCCCAATGACTTAATTATTGCAAAAAGATGTGAAGTTCGGGTGGGATGATAAATGCTAGGTAAGATTTTACAAGCTGAAGCTAATGATAACTGAAGCTAATATTCTTACTCAACTTGAGCAAGGAAAAGACTTTGTGATCTATTGTGTTGCATCCCATAATAGGCTTGGCTATATCTTGATGCAAGATGGGAAAGTGGTAGCTTATGCCTTATGGTAACTAAAACCACATGAACAAAACTATCCAACACATGACTTGGAACTAGTTGCCATTGTGTTTGCATTGAAAGTGTAGAGCCACTACTTGTATGGCAAAAGATATTACATTTATACTGACTATAAAAGCTCGAAATACCTCCCCACATAGAAAGAGTTAAACCTGAGGCAACGATTTTGGATGGAACTAATAAAGGACTATAACTATTTGATCAATTACCATCTAGGAAAAGCTAACATAATCACTAATGTGTTGATCCAAAAATTTATAGTAGCTATGAAAGCTATGAATGCCACAGTTGGATACACTGAAGATCATGCAATTTTAGTAGAGCTACAGGTGAAACTTGATTTAATGCAGCAAGTGAGAGAAGCTCAAACCCAAAATGATCATCCTATCTAAATAATGGGTAGAGTCAAATAGGGGAAAACCATAGAACTTAAGCACAAGTCTGATGGATGCTTATATTTTCATGACAATTTATGTGTACCAAAAGTTAAAGAGATGAGACCTTATTCTATGTATCCGAGGAGCACCAAGATGTACCTTGATCTAAAACCCTATTATTGGTGGCCAGGAATGAAATAAGATGTAGCAGATTATATAGCTCGTTGCCTCACATGTTAATAGGTGAAGGTTGAACATCTAATTCTTTTTAGATTGCTGTACCTGATAGCAATTCCAAAATGGAAGTGGGAGAAGGTCACCATGGATTTTGCATTGGGATTACCCATGACTAGAAGTAAATGTGATGCAGTATGGGTAATTACGGACAAATTGACCAAAATAGCTCATTTCATCTCAGTTAGAATGGATTATTCCCTAAAGAAGTAGGCAAGATTATACATAAAATAGTTTGTTAAGTTGCATGTGGTGCCACTTGCTATCATTTTTTATCAAGAACCTCAGTTCACTTGCTAATTTTGGAAGAAATTACAAAAAGCTTTGGCTATTCATCTCACTTTCAGCATAGCCTTCCATCCATAAATCGATAGGCAATTAGAATGGGTTATACAAGTATTAGAAGATATGCTATGTAGTTGTGCCATCAAGTTCAAAGGAAGCTAGGATCAGCATTTGCCTTAGGTCGAGTTTGCTTACAATAATAGCTACTAGGCTAGCATAAGCATGGCCTTTTATGAGGCTTTATATGGTAGGAAGTGTAGAACTCCACTCTGTTGGAATGAGGTGGGTTAGAACAAGCTCATGGGACCCAATTTAGTCTGAGATGCTAAAAAGAAAGTTAGAATCATTAAGGAAAGGTTAAAGATTGCCACTAACCAACAAAAATCATCTGTAGATTTGAAATGAAAGAATATTGAATACAAGGTTGGTTGTATCACTATGGAAGAAGATACTTCAATTTGGCAAGACAGAAAAGTTGAGTCTGAGATTTATTGGCCAATACGAGATTACAAAATATGTGGGATTAGTGGCTTATCGGCTAGCCCTACCACTGAAATTTTGGTAGATTCATGATGTGTTTCATGTCTTAATGCTTAGGCAATATAGATCTAACCCTTCCCATATAATACACATAGAGGAAATCCAAGTACAACCAGATTTGACATATGAGGATAAGCCA
Organism: Hura crepitans; assembly: GCA_948208565.1. NCBI lineage: Eukaryota > Viridiplantae > Streptophyta > Magnoliopsida > Malpighiales > Euphorbiaceae > Hura > Hura crepitans. The sequence continues at coordinate 4,299 of CANXYI011405027.1, read as the reverse complement.
GTGCAAATACTAGTTAGAGAGGTGAAAGAGTTGAGGAATAAATCCATACCATTAGTGAAAGTGATATAGAGGCACTATAAGGTAGAAGAAGCTACTTAGGAAAGTGAAGAACAGATGAAGGCCCAGTATCCTCTCCTATTCTCACCAGGTAAATTTTGAGGATGAAATTTCTTAAAAGGGGGAGGATTATAATGCCCAAAAATCTAGGTTTCATGAATAGTACTTCCTGAGGCATGAATAATGTCTCCTAGGCATTTAGGCACTATATGGTGATCAAGGGGGAAGTACTAGTCATAAAACTTTGTTGGGCCAAAAAATGATGAAAATGAAATAATTAAAACTTTTAGCAGCACCAATAAATCATTTTACACTAAAATCTAGTGAATAGTGACTTTAGTTGGCACTATGCAAGGAAATGCCTGAGATGTGCTCGGATGGACATGGAAATAGCATACCCCGAATATCAAAAATTCCAATTAATCCAATGGTGAAGGAATTATAATTTTTTTAGGTTATTTGATTTTTATTCAGAATTTCTTAATTATGCGAGTGAATAATTAACCTAGTTCCCTTTGGAGTTTTGACTCGAGATTTTAGGGGTCCCTTAATTGGGACTTTTGAGAATTTTTGGCATTGAAAACATGAATTTTAGAGGCCTTGAACAATTATTTTGAATTTTTGAAGCATAAAGTAAAAATTGCATTAATACGAACTGTCCATGAGTTTAATATAAAGGGTGGAACATGTGTGGGGGGTCACATATGCCCATCTAACCCATCTTCTTCCTTCTTCCCCCTTAGGTCTATGTCTTCTCTCTCTCTCTTTCTTTTTCTTTCTATCTCCCCTAAAAGTGGCCAAATCCTCAAAAATTTACATCAATCTTTGCCTCCACAACCTCCTAAAGCTAAACCCACTGACATATTTCAGGGAAAACACTTAATTTTGGAGATTTTAGCACTTAGGGAATAGTACCAAAGTGAGTATAAGTGTTCTTTTTCCAATTTTTATTTTATATTTGGGTAGCCCTAAGTGTACAAATGATAGCCATGTAGTTAGATTTTCAATTGGAGGTGTGTAGGATTTTTTTAGATTTTTTCACACCTTAAATGCTATTATGTTTATAGGAAAAGAGAAAGAAATTTTGGAGGAAGGGCAAACCAAGCATTGAGAAGGTGATTTAGGGTGCATTGAAGCCTTAGGTATGTGAATTTAATGTAATTTAAGTTGTATAGTATATATGTGCTTTGTATGTGCATGTGTCAGTGTGTATAGAAAAGTCACATTATGTGATTGTGTGTATATTTATATGTAATAAATGTGTGTGTGTGTAATGTGGTGAACATGTCTAACTTGAATGTGTAAAGAATACATGAGAAAAGTATGTGAGAGTGTGTGTATGTGTGGTGTATAGCCGAATGGTGCCTTAAGGGAGAGAAAATGTATGTGTTAGTGATAAAGAATTGATATTTAAATGTGTTAATAAGATAATGGCAAACTTAATGAGGACATGAGACTAATGGAATTGAAATGTGTATACATTGGTGTATAATGGCTTTAAGATATGTGTTAGTGTGTGTAAGGTGAATGATGTGAAGCTTAATGGGAATTCATGTGAACCATGCTTGTAGTTATGTAAATGTGAGGATTAAATGACTAGACATGAAAATAAGAAATTGTGTGCATAATGTGTTGTTAAATGTTATGGAAAGGCATAAAACCCATGTGGTGGTACGTAAGTAGGTTTGAGTTAACATAAACTGGATATATAATGGCATAAATGTTTAGGGATTATGGGTACATAAAATTAACCAAATGAATAGTGAACCTTATGTTCACAGTGTGTTTAAAGTAATGGCATAATGAGAATGAGAATATACACGTAATTGGGTGATGTTAATAAAGAGCAAATGAATTGATCATGTGTGAAGTGACCTATAATAGAAGGGTAAATAATAACTAATATTGGCCTATATTAGTTAAAGGCTTATTGGATAGGTTAATCGGTCAACTAAGGAGTTAGTAGTTGCTAGAGGCTTTGGTCTTAGTGGATCATTGTCTATTTAGATGATATGTAGCTGCTGAGGTTCTAATAATAAGCCCTACACATTTGGGTATTGGGAGGTCCATATGGGATAATCCTTACTACCCATGTTATTGTGGATATTAAGAGGTCCCACAGGGTTGATCCCTATTATCTCTACTATTGGGAGGTCTAATAGTACTGACCCCTATCACTCAGGTATTAGGAGGTTCTCATGAGCTGATCCCTGCTATCGGGTGGAAATGGGTAGGTGCAGCTGTCAAGGCCTAAAATGTGAGCTATTACATATGTTGGATCCCATTATCTAGTGTCTTAAAGCATGGTCATTCCAGTATGGCCCTAAAATAAAATAAAAAGGTAAAAGCATACAATGTAGGAGACCAAATCATATATGTTAACTGGCAGAAGTAAGGATATAAAAATGAAATCTAAATGGTTAGAATGGCAATATATTAGGAAGGACCCTAAACTGGAGCTAATATAAAATGTTTAACTTATAAATAAGACTATAAACATAATAAACATGCATGATTGAATGGCTTGTATCATGTTTGTGTTTCATGTATACATGATACAATACATAGCCTTGGTATTCCGATGCACATGTAACAAATAGTAGGTAGTAGATAGTAGATTGCTGCTTAGCCTCAACACTTAGTGTAGTTGCTAGCCTCTTTCTAGGTATAGGTTTTGTTGCTTTCATACTTATGACAGATAGGGGCACTCATTTATATAAAGTTAGGGCCCAGCCATGTACATATATATATTAATTTGATATTTTGTTCTGTAAGTATTAAAATAGATTACACACATTGTTTATCATGTATATATATATGTATGTGTGTGTGTGCGTGCTATTCATGAGATATGGGTCTGAGACCCCTGTGATTTTTGATATTGAGATAGTATTTGAGGGACTAGAAGGGTCTAGGTAGTGTGTGTGATAGGTTATAGAAGTGTTTTTCCACAAGTAAAATTTTTGGTTTTTCACTTGGGTAGTCGTTATGTTGCCAAAATTTTTGTTAAAATCAACTAGTCAGAATATATTTGATAAATAAGTGACTACAGATAATTGCAAAAATAAAGAGAAAGGAAATACATAAACATGATAATGAAATATAAAAGAAACAAGAATAAAATTATTAACTCCATAGAAGTTAAATAAAGGTTAAGAGGGGTAGAATCAGCATAGGTGACCTAAGGGAAGGTAGCATCTCTTATTTGGTCCAGTTAAGGGTTAGGTAGAGGGTGTTACATATATATACATGTATAATGCTCTACACATAGATACCCAATACATCATTCAGCTTGTCACACCCCCTGTCGAATTCCTAAAGAAACTCGACAGGTGGGGCACTTCCCAGCAGGTCACCTATCCTAGGATTTGTTTAGGAGAAAACTCCTTAACACTTACTGACTGTACTTAAATTAGATTAGTTATTGCTTAGTTGTTCAATCTAATCCTTAATCATGTTCATACATGGTTTGGCAGACTTAGACAAGGCATATCGAGACACTTTGTAGGTCACAGAAAAATTAGGCAGTATAATGGGTACCCAGTTGACATACTAAAATTTTTTTCACCTATTAAAAATACTTCTATAAGCCACAAATTCACAAATCCTCCTTCTGGACCCTTTTAGTCCCCCAATCATTCATTAGCAAACATCAGACACACATATCACATATCAGCATTCAACCACACAAGGCTTCAGGCCTGTAGTTATCAAGTTCACACCCAATCAAAACAAACACCATAACAGCTTAGATACATCACATCTAGGTTATATGTACAAACACAGTAACTTCTAAGCATGCTAACCCAAAACCTATAGGGTATTACATAAGTGCCGCTAATAAAAGAAAAAGACAGCTTTCTATACCCTTCAACTGCTGTATAGCTATATTTCACGATCACCGAGGCTAGCATACTTATCCTTGTTACCTACACACCATAACATATGTACACTGAGTATAAAACTTAGTAAGCAAATCTAATCCTTAAAACTTATATTAATACACACATGCAATTAAAATTAATAGTCTAAGTGTAGTGTGTGGACCACATGCCACATGCTTGGTGTTATGCAGAATATATGCCATACTTCTTCTAAAATTACCAAAATGCCATTATAACTATTTTATTCAATTTCTCTTTATAATTCATTCAATTATTCCATTATTTTACTCAAGCACATTATTTAAATTATTAAATAGGCACCACTAGGTAGACTACACTTACAGACATTAGAATAAGA
>CANXYI011404835.1:0-10396 GCA_948208565.1 Hura crepitans | reverse complement strand
TTAGATCATCCACATCTAGTACACACAGCCTATTCTAGTAGTATAGGCTTCTATCCTCAGCTAACTCAAACCTTACTACCCTCCCCTCTTTGACTTTACCTATAAGTTATGCCATCTACATATCTTTCAATTGAGCATTCTTGACTTGCTGCCTGAAGTCGGCTTTGACTTGTAACTCAGCTAGTACTACACCATCTATAGTGTACTCCACTCAAGTTTACATCAACTTTAAGGTAGCTATCATTTTCCTACTTAAAGCATCTACAACTACATTTGCCTTTCCTGGATGGTAGTTAATCAGGTAGTCATAATCCTTGATCAACTCCATCCATTTTCGTTGTCTCAAGTTCAACTCCTTTTGAGTAGGCAAATACTTCAAAGTCTTGTTATCCGTATAAATGTAGCATTTCTCTCTGTATAGGCAGTGTCTCCACACTTTCAAGGCAAAGACAATTGTAGCAAGCTTTAAATCATATGTGGGATAGTTTCTTTCATGAGGCTTTAGCTGCCTGCAAGCATAAGTAACCACTTTTTCTTCTTGCATCAACACACAACCAAGCCTATTATATGAGGCATCATTATAGATCATGAACTCCTTACCCTATTTTGGTTGAGTAAGGATAGAAGCTTCCATCAACATCTACTTCAATCTATCAAAGCTAGCTTGGCACTTATCATCCCACTCAAATTTCACATCTTTCCTAATCAATCTTGTCAGTGGGGCAACTATCATTGAAAAGCCTTTCATAAATCTCCGGTAATAACTTGCTAGTCCTAAGAAACTCCGTATCTCAGTCATGATCCTAGAAGGATTCACTCCAATACCACTTTAACCTTGCTCGAGTCCACCTTAATACCTTTAACTGAAGTAATGTGTCCCACGAAAGCCACTTATTCTAACTAGAATTCACACTTGCTAAACTTGTTGTAAAACTACTTCTCTTTTAAGGTTTGCAATACAATCCAGAGGTGCTATTCATATTCCTCCTAAATTTTAGAGTACACCAAGATATCATTAATAAATATGACTATGAACTAGTCTAAGTATAGCTTGAATATTCTATTCATTAAGTCCATAAAAGGCTACTGGGGCATTAATGAGCCTAAATGGCATGACTAGGAACTCATAATGCCTGTATCTAATCCTAAAGGCAGTCTTAGGTATGTCACTTTCCTTAATTCATAGCTGATGGTACCCTGACCTCAAATTTATCTTGGAGAAAACACTGGCACCCCATAAATAATAAAAAAGGTCATCGATTTTAGGCAATGGATACTTGCTTTTAACTATCACTTTGTTTAGTTGCCTATAATTGATGCACAATCAGAGTGATCCATCCTTTTTCTTCACAAATAATATAGAGGCTCCCCAAGGAGTGATGTTAGGCCTAATGAAGCCTTTATCTAGCAATTCTTATAGCTACACTTTCAATTCCTTCAACTCTGTTGGGGTTATTCTATAAGGGTTTATTGATACAGGGTTCACTCTAGGATATATCTCAATCTCAAAATCTAACTCTATAAGGCAACTCATTTGGGAATACATCAAGAAAATCAAGCACAACAGGTATTTGATCCAAGCTTGGGGTTTAGGCATTGGTATCTATCATTGAGGCTAAAAAGGCTTCACACCGTTTGTGGATGAGTCTTCTGGCTATTATGGCTGAGATCACATGGTATAGGGAGTCTCTCTTTCCCTCAACAATTAATTCTTGTCCACCTAAAGTATGTAGACTCAACCTTTTCTCCTCACAATCTATAACTGCTCTATGCTCTGATAGCCAGTCTATAACAATTATGACATAAAACTCATGGTAGTGTAACTCTATTAGATCTACTGGGAAGGTCCAATCATGTAACATCAAAGGATAGTTTCTATAAATAGTGTTCACTATCACACTCTAACCTATAGGGTTGCTCACTTAGATATCTAAATTTATAGATTCTAGCATGAGTCCTCTATCTTGTGTTTGTGTAGTACATATATATGAGTGTGTGGATCCAGAATCTATCAAAGCTAGTATAGGAGCATCAAATAAAGAAAATGTACTAGCTATGATGTCCGAGGCCTCTGCTTCCTCCCGGGCATGAATGGCATACTATCATACTTATGCCCTTATCTTGGATCTGCCCCTCTGGCTGGTGGTCGGCTAATTCTGTCTTGGCTACCTTAGAGATTTACTAGCTGTAGCTGCAACTAAAACTTGAGTTTGAGCAACTTCTATCTGTTTCTAAGGGCACTCCCTCTAGTAATCATCTCAAGCTCTATAAATAAAAGACTCACCCCTTTTATACTACCAACACTAGCCCTAATGTTTCCTGTGAAAGCTTCCACAAATAGGGGGGGCTTTTCTAGCAATGGATGGGTGCACTAGACACTTGTTGTGATGGAGGTTGTTAGCATCTAGGAGAATACCCATAGTAAGTCCTCTATGATAAGGCCTGCCTTTGTGATTACTGGCCTGTCTGTCTCTAGCACTACTAGCTCTATTAAAAGTCCCTCTACCTCTTGGTCCCACCTATAGCTAAATTGGTCTAGCCTGTTGCATATGGCCTCTTTTTTTGGAACAATAATCTCTTTTCCTATAGCATCTCTTCCATATCATAAGCTGCTACCACTAACTCTGAAACATCCCTGATCTTTAGAGTTGAAATCTACATTTTGATCTACACGTTGAGGCCCTTCTAGAACCTCTTACACTTTTCCTCATCATTAGGCATAAATTTAACTACATATCTATTGAGACGATTAAAATCCTTCTCGTATTCTGAAATTGACTTCATGCCTTGTTTCAAGTCAAAGAACTCCTATCTCTTCTTGTCTCTATAGGAATCAGGAATATATCTCTTCTTAAATTCTGTCAAGAAGAACTCCCAAGTTAACTCAGCCGCTATCTTTCTCATTTTCAGCCTCTACCACTAATGATAAGCTTCCTCTTATAGCAGGGATGTGGCACATTTTAGGTATTCCTCCTCGGAACATTCTAACTGTTCTAATATTCTAGTGGTTTGCTCCAGCCAATATTCTACTTTTGCTACATCATCCTCCCTAGAACAGTAGAAGTCCATAGCTCCCATCTTTTTGACTCACTCTAAATACATCTTCTACAGGACCAGAGGAGCTGGTGGAGGTGGAAAAGGAGTAACAACCACTAGAACTGGAGCTGAGGGTGGCGGTGGTGGTGCTACAGCATGTCTCAGTAGATCTATTATTTGTTACAATAATGTCGATGATTCTTGTGTCTCAAGCTGTGGCTAGGGCTAAGGTTGAGGTGGTGGCTTGTATGTAGCATCAATTTGATCTGAAGTGGCTATACTTCCTTCTGGTCTATGGATTGTAGTAGGTGCATGACTACCCACCTCCTCCCCTTGCTCATGTAGGGTCCGCTCACTTATCATTGCAAACTGTGACAAAATTAATTATCAACAGTAAATAGTGTAGCTTGACTCAACACAGAACCTTAGACACATGCACTCATGTATAAGATGCCTAGGAATGCCTAAAGTTGCTCTGATACCACTAAATGTAACACCTTCTACCAATTTCTACAAGAAATAAGCAAGGTATGCTACTTCCCATTGAGGTTATCCATCCTTAGATTTCCCTAAGGGCCTCTCATTTAACTTTTACCCATGTTTGACTAATGTTGACCAAACATGCCCTTATTGCATTTTTGATTATTTATCCCCTTACTACTGCCTGATTTAGCCAGTTAAAACATTCCCATGGGGCTACCAGACAATTATAGACACTCAGGTAGTATAACGGCTACTCGAGTAACAAACCCCAAAATAACCTACGGAAAAGAACACTTTTAAATCCATTTTCCATCACTTCCCCTTACTGGACCCTTTTTGTCCTCCAGACCATAAACCATACCAAGCAGCACATATAGCAAATAGAGCACAGGGTCTTAGACCCATCAACATACAGTCATACATAAACAGAGTAATATTAACATGCAAAACTGTATAAAACATATAAGTTTTCATCATTTATTTCCAGTTACATCCCGTAACCTATAATATTTTAACATACATGAGTGCACCTTTACAAAACTCAAGTAGAAAAGCAAAAAGTATCAAAAAAGTTGATAGCAGGTACACTGGAGATGTCTGATGCCGGTCGTCACTCGGTCTACTACCTGCATATTGGAACACCAACACATTGAGTATAAAACTCAGTGGTGGTATATATCAAATATAATATGTCAACCATGTATAAAAGCAACATGCAACATTCAGCATGCATGATGTTCGCCCTAACTCTTCTAAATCTAGTGTATTATTAATTTTTGTTATTCAAATATATCTTAATCTAATTTATTATTATTAAAGGCCCATGACAAATGGATAACTCTTTAAAACACCAGATAGCGTGAACTATCTTGTGCAAAGGCCCACTTTTAGGACCTAGGTAGCTACACCTACCTCACCTGATAGTCGAAATCAGTTTGTAGACCTCCCAATACTGGACTGGTAGATAACAAGGATCAGTCCATAGAGCTCCTAATATCTATAAATGACATTATGATCATCACAAGTGGATAGCAGGGATCAACCCCGTGGGACCTCCCAATATCCACTAATAGACAAATGGGCAGTAGGGATTAGTCTAGGTAGACCTCCCAATACCCTGCTATGCAGGGTTAATTTTAAAACCTCAGTGGCTATACCCGTCACATAAAACACAAAGCAATGGCCCAAGAAGAACCAAATTACCTAAAAGCTACTAACTCCCTAGTCAACCGGTCAATCCATCTAATGGGTGTCTAACTGATAGGCTAATAACTCATTCAGGCCTTCAATTCTTATTTTATAAATTTCCAAATCTCTTATTTCACCTAACTACATTTTGTGAATCATTGCACACATAACACCAACTTTGGCCTACGGTCGCAAAGTTACTATTCATTTGGTAACTTTATGAAATCAACACTATTCATATAGTCATCTTTATGTTTTATGCCTTTTCCATGCCAACTCATACCAAGTCCAACCTTTATCAATCCCTCATTTATTCATTTATACCCTATTAATAACCTTATAATATACCAATGCATGCCATGTTACCACTTATTATACACTTATATCACTAAGCTATGATTTCACCCAAATTACATGGCAATTTAGGCTACTACAAATATTCACTTCTCAATTAGAATTTATGCACTTTACAACCTCACTATTTTAATAGCTAACCTACCATAATCAAGTGTACATATACCATGCTCAATAACACACATATTTTGGCCACTATTCATCTACACCCCTACACATGCATTTCATCCTAATTAAGCATACCAAACTTATTATTTTCATGCCAATAACATCAATATAACCTTATTTAATCAAAACACCATGCCCACACCCAAAATAATGCAATTAAATATAAGGTATACACACATAAGTATGCCATACACACAAAACATTACATTTAACCTATTCCACATACCTAGGGTGTGGGAGCACCCTTTTCTCAACCACTTTTAAGCTTGAAACCTTGATTTTCCCCACCTTGGTCCTTAAACCCTAACATACATAAATTTCACCTCAAAAAAATTCTAAAAAATAATCTAGAACTATAAATTAAAATCTAAAAGTATGGTTTTTCTTAGAATACCCTAATCTACCTATACCAAAAATGAAAAGTGAGTTTGGATCACTTACACACCAAATTGTCACTATTCAGTTAAGTGACAAATCTCCTAAATTGAGCTTCCTTTCTCAATTCTATCTGAAGAATTGAAATCTAGAGACAGTGGAGGTTTATTTTCATGTAAATTTTATGGGATTTAGAGGAATAAAGAGAGAGAAAATTAAAAAGAAATAAAGGGAGGAGAGAGAGAAATGGCATCGGCCAAATGGGTTTTGTAAGGTTAAAGATGAACTTTGACACATGTGAGGATGTACACATGTGTAACCCCTTAAATTTGGAGGCTTGGTTGCATAGGATCATGACAAGTGGCAATCTATGGGCTAGGATTCATTTTATGCCATTTTTGGCTTTAAAATTCACATAAATATTTTTTGGACCTCTAAAAATTCCCTTTTCAATTTTAAAAATCCTTGATTAGTGTAATTAAGGCCCACATAAAATTTCAAGTCAAAATTCAATTATTGACTTTTTGACATTATTCACTCGCTAGAAAAATTATCTAATGACCTCAGAAAATTACAATTCCTTCTCTATCATACTTATTGAAATTTTTGAGGTTCAGGGTATGGTATTTTTTCGTCCATCCAGGCACATCCTGAGGCTAGCCCGGCATAAACTCATTTTATCTCTTCAACCTAATTCTTGACCCAAAATGATTTATTAATTTTGTTAAATTTTTAAATTCATCCATTTTCCCTACTTTCAAAACCATCAAAGTTTTATGACCAATACGTTAATCATTGGACTCGTAATGATGCCCCGTACCACGGGGAATATCACTCGGCCCTAGAAGATACTATTCATAAGACCTTAACTATCGGCATTACAAGAATAACACCCCCAATATAATTAGTAGGCAACAAAGTGCTATACAGTAAGTATCAAAGTGTGATATAGTAGGCACCAAAGTGCTAACTATAGGCCACAACAATAATGGTGGAACCTATAACACCATGGTATGCAATCGATAACCAGTTTAAATATTGGATGGCACAAGTGATATCTATTACACAATCTAGTTTTTGGATCCGAATGAAGGACATAACATGATATTATTTATCTTACTACTTATGCTTTTGTTAATCAATATTTATAACTACTATTATTTACCATAACACATGTATGTAATCATATCACCTTGAGCCCACTATTTTCACATATACATGAGTGCCAATCTACTAATATTACTCACATGCTTACATGTGATGCCACATTGAAAATCATTAACCTACATTGCTTTGCTTGAGGTTGCTTTTTAAACTCTTATCTACTACTTATGCTCTAATAAAGGCTAGTACATAAAGCAATGTTGCTCAATGGTGTATTCAATAAAATATACATATAACATGCAAGCACAAAAGCATGCATCATAGATATTTTGTCATCAACAATTTATGACACACTTATGTCATAGTAAACAAATACTTATATGATAAGAGGTTTGATATACATCCAGTAGTGCAAGCATATATGCACACAACATAATTAATTTCCCTCTTCTATAATTAGAAGTAAATGTGTTGTTCATAATTCTCTTATTTATAAGTATTTGTGGTTCAACATTTTACCTATAATGGACTTCTAAATAAATTCTTTGTTAGGAAGAATTTATGGCATAATCTTTTATACATATTTTTGCTGCTTTAAAATTTGATACTTATTAACTTCTTGATTAATTCCTATATTTATCCTTTTATCCATTATATTAAATAATTGAGAAATAACTTAATTCATTTTATTATGATTACATTAATTACTTAACTCTATACAAACCACTTGTTATTTATTCAACTTCATATTTTTATGGTTATTCTTATACTGCTTCTTGTATCAGAGTATACATCTTAAACTATCATAGTGTTTTCCTTCATTATGCTTTTTAATCATAACATGATAAAATTTTACTTAGATAGAGTTGAATATCGTGTATCACATAAACAAGTTCAATCAATAAAATAATCTTTGGCTAGTTATCATAATATCTTTTTACAATATTTATATTTTATTATTTAATTTAATTTATGTAGCCCATATTTGATAGGTTGAATCTCATTAACTAGACTAAGGGGATAAAGGTTTGCAATTTCTTAGAAGTATGCCTTAGAGCCCATGTAATAGGGTAGTATTCATGTATTTAAACCTTGCGAATTCATATTATAAGGCATTTCTCTTTATATCATGGTACTTATATATATTACTTATAATTGTTTGTAATATCTTAAACCATGTTTTAAAGTCCCTAGTATATAATCACAATACAGAAGAAAACATGAAGTGTTCATGATATAAGATTCTTATTGCTTGTGAATGAATATACCTAAATATCCCTTATCTTAGTATTAATAAGATGGGATATAGTTAATGCATAAAGATCAGAATATGTTATACTTCTTGATTGGATTAAGCAGTAGTTCTCACAAGCTATAAGCATAGAGATGCTTGGAGTTAACATATGGATGCTTACTTGGAAAGTAAGTGCTATGGAGACCCTTCATGAGATCTTCACATGGATACCTAATCTATGGTAGTGAAAGTATCTCATCATATCTATGCTGCACGTATCGTTAGACTTGATATCACTAACTATCTTAAATATGAAGTGACATACTTTGACCCCAAAGCATTTATTTCAAATAAGAAGTATACATAGTGAGAAGCATGGGTATGACATAACATATTTGAAGATAGGGTGCTAATCAATAAAAGATTCACCACCCTAGGTTACAGTGGGTAGTTTTTCTCACAGTTCTGATGAGTAACCTATATTCAAAAATCTCTGGCCAGAGCAAAGTGCCATGTGAGAATGGGATTCACTAAAGGCACTTTTGGAATAAAGGTGAAATTATCATAACAATATGTTTAGGGCTTAATTAGACATACTTCATCAAGTTATGAGGTGATATTCAAAACTAGATGAGTTAAAAGATGGTAAAAGGAGTTTATTACACTGCAACTATATATGGAAGGGTTAAGTCAAACCACTTAACTTTTTAGCACTTGGGTAGTAATGATCTATGGCTAGATACCTCTCTTGACTTATATATAAGTGATATATCAATTAGTGAATAAATATTAATTCAATAAGATTGAAACTATAAAGTCCTAGTTGAACTAGGACTCTAATTCACTATGTATTGTCAAGTTGTTCTAGAAACCCATAGGGTCACACACATAAAAGGAGTTTAAGGAATATTCAATAAGATTGAATGTTCTAATTATGACACCTTTTACTTATTATGGTCACTGGCTGGTCACTAAGCCTCACTAAAGATTACATACAAATCAAGATATCTGAATTAACTTATTTTATTACTTGTTATAAAACATTCTTGTTAAAAGACTTTACTAGTGAAAATGCGGGCTTTCAAAAACTATTTCAAATAGTGTTACATATTCAAAAATTGAGAATCCTCATACTAAAATTTTGGTAGCATAATGGCTGTACTAGGCATTATTGCAAATTTTTTAATAGTAACTTGCATAATAAAATTATTCTTCTATGTCATTCACACACTTCTACAATATCTATATGATCTTCTAATCACTCCACAGCACACAAACACAATCTTAAGGTATCTCAACCTTAGGAAGAGATATTATACAAAAAAAATAAAGTTTTAAATAGTTTTTAAAGGTTTACAAACTTTGAAATTCAAAAAGAATAACTTAAGTCCAATTTAGGCCCATTTCCCTTACATTTTCAACATTGACTACCCAACTTATACATCACATAGATACACTATATATATATATATATATAATAATAATTACCAAAAGAAAAGCCTTCTCTTAATAACCTTAATGTCCTGAGGATCGAGCATTAAAATTTCTTCTTAACTACCATCATAAACAAAAAACATGCTAAGCGAATGTTTAGTAGAGTACTCGAAATAAAATTTGCTAACAAGCATAATTAACATACCATATACATATGCTATTCATTTCTATAGATAACTAGTCCACATACTTCATGATACTCATGCAATTTATTATAAGCCATATTTATGATCATAAGACATACATCATGCATAAGGAATCCATATCACATATATATTGCAAACATGCATTTAAAATTAACCAATTGTCTCAATAAACAATTATCAATTCATACATTCACATGACTATCATTTTATCTATCATAATATACATTATAAGTAGATTTCTAATTTTTTGCCATAATCTTTGAAGCCTAATTTGGATTGCTCCAAACCTATAGACAACGAGATTGAGAAATGTGTAGTGACCTACATTTTGGACTTGATGACTACTATACTAGCCTAAAAAAAAATTATGCAATACCCATCTAAGCTTACACAACTGCACCCATAAATCGATATCAAAGCACCAAAGTGCCCTAGTAGCTACATATCCCCTATCCATGACACCTTTTACTCAGTTCGAATGCTAAGCCCAACTCAAGTGTGCATGCATATTGAGATATCCCAACTCAACCTCTTATCAATATAGTTGTAAAACACTCTTAATAAAAACATTATGTGTCAAAATACAATTTTTAAAAACCTTTTCCAAATAGTGTTACATATTTAAAATTAGGAATCCTTATGCTAAAATTCTAACAGCATAATGGTTATACTGAGCACTATCCCAAATTTTTGAATAGTAACCTACACATAAAAATACACTTTTATAACTTAGTCACACACTTCCACTAATACAATGTGATCCTCTACTCACTCTATAACACACAAACACAACATAAGATGTCTCAACCTTATG
>CANXYI011404748.1:0-11090 GCA_948208565.1 Hura crepitans | reverse complement strand
ATTATTACATTCCTGTTCAGTTATTTACCTTTTACTTTATTTTATCATTAGTTAGGCCTAAGACAGATAGATAACACTTTAAAACACCAGATAACAGGAACTATTCTATATAGTATCCCATATTTTGGACTTACGTAGCTGCACCTACTTTGCCCGATAGCAGGGATCAATCCGTAGGCCTCTTAATACCGGACTGGCAGATAGTAGGGATCAGTTTGTAGACCTCCCATTATCTGCAAATAGGATAGCAGGGATTAGCCCTGTGGGACTTTCTAATACCCACATATAATAGATGGGTAGTAGGGATCAGTCCAGGTGGACCTCCCAATACCTAAGTGTGCAGGGTTCATCTCAGAACCTCGGCAGCTGCACCCGCCATATCCAACATATAGTAGTGATCCCAGAAGGACTAAACTGCTTAGCAATTGCTAACTCCCTAGTTGACTGGTCAACCCATCTAGTGGGTGTCTAACTAATGGGCCATTACCAAATTCACATCACATTCAGTGTTATTTTATCTTTAATATTCCATTACAAGTCAAATCCTCAAATAAAATTATGATTTTGCCACTGTCGCAAAATCACTATTCATTTGGTCAGTTTTCGCAACTGACACTATTCATTTGGTCATTTTTCTTACTTTAGGCATTCCAATTCTCCTCTTATTTAAGCCTCATTCCTAATGCTATTTCAATGCATTATTCTCACTTTATACATTCAATAAAATATGTGTTAATTTACTTAAAATTTCACCTCTAACTAGGTCTAAATTTTGGACATATTATGCTAAAGTTTTTAGGTTCATTTTCTTATTCTTTAGGCATTCTCTACATACAGTTTCCACATCTTACACAAGCATTTCATTCAACACACATTTTATGGACTAATTAGGCCACCATTTGGCTATAATTACACATACACACATCTGCATTATTTCTTATCAAATTGTTACACAAATCACTTTAATTTACACTAAATTTCATGCTTATACTCACATTACACACAATCAACATGCCTACATGCAAAATACTCTATTTCCATACAAGAATTTCAACTAAATTTACACACACATGAGAGGCATAATAAAATTATGTCATTCCACATACCTAGGGTGTTTTTCTACCTTTATCCACACCACTTGAACTTGGAATTGTGGCCTCCCTCTCCCTTGAACTTTCTCCACCTAACATAATCACACTTGACTTAGAAAAAATCCTATAAAATTACCCATAGCTTAAATTCAATTTCTAACTCCCTAGATATTCTTAAAATAATCTAATTTCACTATATTAAAAATAAAATTTGAATTTTGAGCACATTTAGTTACTTGAGTTACTATTCACTCAAGTAGTGAATTTTGCCATTTACTCCTCTTTTCTTGGAATTCTTGGTATTTTTGGCACCTTGGAATGGTGGAGGCTTAATTTAAATAATTTTTAGAGGGAAATATAGGAGATTTTGGAGAGAGAACACCAAAAATAGTGGTCTTCTAAGCTTGATGACATTGGCTATAGAGGTTGAACGGGGAAGATGATGATCCTCCTTAGCTATGGGCTATAACTAGATTTATTTAACTCCCATGGGCTGGGCTTGATCCATTTATTTGGCCTAATTAAGGCCCAAATCCACTAAACACCAATTAAGTCATTTTTTCCTTGATAAATTCAAAAAAAATATTATTTATAAGTCCAAATATTCCCACTTCAATTGTAAAAATCCTCAATTGCTGATACTAAGGCCCACATAAAATTTCATATCAAAATTCGTTCGGGAGCAAAAAGTCACTATTCATCACAAACCGAATTTAAACTTTGAAAATTTGTAAAATATCCTATAATGCTCCAAAAATTTTCTTTATTGTTTTAAAATTCCTAATTTAATGAGACTAAGGTCTATGAAAAATTTCAACTTAAAATTCCACTATAAATTTTTTTGGCACTATTCATGGCCTAAATAAAATATGATAAAAATACTAGTTAACCTCAAAAAATTCCAATTCTTCTACCATCACACTCAGTGGAATTTTTGAGTTTCAGGGTATGGCATTTTTTTAGACCGTTCGGACACATTCCTAGTCTCGAGGCTGTCCCGGCCCAAAATCTTTTTATCCCCAAAAATATTAGTTTATGCCCTAATATAAATTATTGGTTCTGCTAAAATTTTTAATTCATTCATTTTCCTTAGTTTTAGGCCCGTCAAATTTTTTTGACTAATATGTTAGTCATCAGACTCAGAATGACGACCCGCATCATAGGAAACATCATTCAGGTCCGTCCGGTATTGTTCACAAGACTTTGACTTTTCGGGCGTTACACTATACAAGGTACATCCACACATAAGATGTGTCTACAAAGGGGTTAAACACATGTAAGAAAGAGAAACATTTGCATGGACTAAGAATTCAACAAGAAAGTTCGCATGGACTAATTAAGACAAGTCCGCACGAACTACAACTATCTAGTATACACAAGCATGCAACAAGTCCACACGGACTCTAGACAGTTTTAATAAGACCACATAGACTTCCTAAGCTACCACATGTAAAACACCTCAATATCCTATGCTATTTACACTAAAACTAGTAACTAGAGAAAAGGTCTGCACGGACCAAGTCCGCATATACCTATAAAAGCAAGATAGCAAAATAGCATAAAAAAAAGGAAAAAGAAGGCAACATCACAGTGAGGTACATAGAAGTAAGAAAGCATACCTATGGGCATACTTCGTAGCTAGCGTGATGGGCTAAATCCACCAAAATTAGAGTTGGGTCACTGAAGGCAATGTCATTCATTGGAGCAGTACTCCAAGGCTAGTTGATGGCCATAAAAGGCATAAAACCCTCCAAAAATGGCATGGATATGCCCTCTACTAGAGAAGGAGGTGAGAAAGGTGATTTTGCAATCGTCAAGAGAAAAAAGGTCTCTAAAGCTTCTTCCCGTAATGCGATTTCATCGGAGGATGTTGAGGGAGAGTCGCTGAAGGAGTGAGTTGCCATTTTGACTAAGTTTTCTTAAGAGAAAATGGAAAACAAAAGAATGAAAATGAAGTAGAGAATGAGGAAAGACGAACAGTTAATGATATATCAAAATGTCCACACAGACTTACTATACCAATGTCCGTACAGACTTTATTTAATCAACATCCGCATGAACTTTCTTTAAATAACATCTATATGGATTTATCTAAAAAATGTCCATATGGACTTACATTTACTTTTGTTCACACGGACTCAACTCACTCACAACTATTTGATCTTCACAGCTACACACAAAAGCCAGGTAAGTGTCACAAAACTCATTATATCAAAACTGATGCTAACTCTTATTGTATTCCTTTTTGTAGGAATCAATTCTCTTATATTCAACTCTATGTCCAATCCAATTCTTTCAGATTTGACTCCGTGTCTAATCCAATTCTTTTAGATTTGACTCCGTGTCCAATCTAAACATCTCAAATTCAACTCTATGTCCAATCCAACATTCTCAAGTTCAGCCTAGCAATCTAATCTATTATTTTATATGGTTTAGCCTAACAAGCCAACCAATATCATTAGATTTACCTTAACAAGCCAATCCAACCACAAAGATTTCAATCAACTTTCCCAAGCTGCCAAGAGTTGCAAATCTCAAAGCTACTAACCAGGTGTAAATCCCAAATCATCAAGAGATGTAAATAACAAGTTACCAAGAGGTGAAAATCTCAAAGCTATCAACCAGGCACAAATCCCAAGCTGTCAAGAGACACAAATAATAAGTCACCAAGAGGCACAAATGACGTCAACACAACAAGGTAAGTTTATCTAAACTTGATGGTACTTTGTTGTGCACTGATTCAATTTATGCATCTCATAGCATACACCCAAGTAGGGGCAACTATAGATGCCACCACCTTTTGGCCTATGATGATAACTAGAAATAGGCTCTTAAGCAATGTCACTAACCCCTTAAAAAGCCAATCTGCACAGACCTCTCCCAATAAGGTCTACACGGACCTAGTTTAACAAAATCAATATGGTCCATATAGACACCTACCCTAAGCCCTTAGACTAGTAGGATAGTAGACCATATTAGTCCACACAGTCTAAGCATTTATAGTCTATATAGACTAAGTGATGAAACCCATATTGAATTCTTAGACATGAAGTCATTATCTGAGGGCTATAAATAGTCGTCGCGATGTGTGAACAAGAGAGGATTTTTTTTAAGAAAAAGCTTTCTAAAAAGAACTATTGTTCTTAAAGGTATTTCTGAGTAAAAAATAACCATTCCAAGAGTTTAGGTATGAACTTCAAAAAGGATTCACTCTACTAGTCCTTTAGCCCCTCAACCAAAAATATTTTCTTTCTAAACTCCAACCCTAGTGTCGTTATTCAAGAGCTTATTTATAAGGTATGACCTAAGGACTTCTCTCATTCATTTGCCATGAACATGGGCCTATGATCTCTTATGATTGGCCACCAATGAGGTGATCCTTAGTGATCCCCACATGAGCCATAGGAGTAGGCTCACTTTATAAGTCATTTTTATCACATAAAGAACACAATTAAGCATGTTATATTTGTCTTGCTCTTTAATAAACATTTCGTACATATGCATGAAGTCCGAGCCCATTTTTAAGTGTGATTTTAATCATCTCTTTTGACTTTGTTCATTATTTGTTATGTATGTAAACATGAATATTAATTATAAAGTGATATATTGATGCTTAGTGTTTGGGGATGGCATGATGTCCGTACGGACTCCCTCTTATAAGGAATGTGATTTGCATGGGCATATCTCTCTATTTGACTGTTATTATTACCTATGCAAACTCCCTCCCATAAGGAATAAAGTTCGCATGGACTTATATTGTGGCTTTAAACATTGTATTTATGTTTATTCATGAACAAATGTATATAACATTTTTATGTATGTAGGTGTTATTATTTTTTTGTCTGTATAGACCATTGATTATTGTTTCTGATCTTCCTTTTTGAGTTGTATACAAGTGACCCTTCTCACTAGATTAGAGTTTTGGCTGGACATATAATCCTTACAAGCAGTAGTCTGCATGGACTTGACATCATATAGACGGGATCAGTTTTAACACTTTGGATTGTTCCTTTTGGTTTTGTACTATTTTTATTTCATTATTTATTTTGGGTTGTAATAGCTAGTTAACAGCTTGTTTTACACACTAAAGCCTAATTATCATCAGATGGTTTTTTACCTAATTAATCGCCATTTTCATAATAAAATGGATTTGAGTTTTCTTAATAAAAGTTACCATAAAAAATTTATTTTCAATGAATGTCAATATCTTAAAAATGGGAGTTAGGCAATTACCACTAATTCCTATAGAATTATGGGTAATTTTTAGGCCACATTATAACTAAATAATAGCCTAATTTTTGGATGCATAAATATATTACTTTTTTGTTGTAACTCTTTAGTTCCACAATTTCCCTACATGTGAAGGTTATATGGATGCTTGAAATGTAAAGCATGCTTTTTTGACATGGGACTAATAAAATTTACAATATAAATGGATGACATATTATAAGGGCATAAATAAGATATGAGATTCCGAACCTTTCTAGTACAAAAGATAAGAGGTCCTGGTGTAGAGGCCTAAGTGGCGACTCTACTAACCACCCTCATCCCTAATAAAAATATCATGAACTATACACATGTATTTAACATAAACACACTCAAATAAGGTCATAACATTCGTTTGTGTCATTTTATGCCTTAATATTCACTAAATTCTCTACTTGTAGCATAATATGCTCTTAGGAGCTCTTTTAAGATTTAGTTTAGGTTTAAGACACTTTTAGATGACTTGCATTCTATTCATATTAGAATATATGAATTAAAGCATGCATACACCAAATCTTTCATAATTCATGAAACATCATGTATATAACCAATTATAGGCCATTTGGCCATACATAGTTATTTAGGCCTTTTTAGTAGTTCTCTCTTTACTACCACATGTTCATATTACAACACATATGTTAATGCATATAAGTTCATGTCAAGGAAAGACTTGTAATTCCTAATGCCTTGAAGTGGTTTAGGCCATTGAGGCCTATTTTTGTATTCATTATTTAGCTTTTCCCATAACTCATTCTCAATAAGCATTATATATGCCATTTATCACATTACATGGTCATGTACACATGAAGATATGCATGTTATTTCATTTTCACTCATTATTTCAACTAATAAAATTACATTCTTAATTATGCTCATAATACTATATTTGACCATATTGTAGCATTTAATCATATAAATCTATGTTTAAACACCACACCATTCATCCACTACTCATAAAAACCTTTAATCTAATTTTTATGCCCTCTAAAACTTTCATTCCATCATAAAACTTAAACTAGAAGGACCAAAAGGCATTTATCTATCTATGTTGTGTATATACACACATATATAGCTTAAACACACATAAAATACATCTCATCTTAAATGGTCAAACAAATTCTAATGGCACTTAAACCATTTGGCCCATAGTTATAAAATGACTATACAATGCATATGCCACACACACATTATACCACCATGATCATTATACCAAATGTCATATGACCAACTCAAATAATGTATAAAAGGGTATTTTTCACCTAATATGCACATACACCCATCTTAAGGCACATAAGGGCATTTATCATTCCTAAGGCCTCTTTTTACTTTCATACATTCATAATCATGCCAAGTAAGCAAATTAATCACAATTTATGTGAATATAGCTATAAATTCTCAATATAGTTATTTATACCTTGCTAGGTTACACATTAAGTCCTCAATAGCACATAGAGAACATGTAATACTTTTAGTTAATTTTAAGGCCTTCTAATTATTCAAATCATAGTAATACATTTATTACATGTCATAGCATATAATTAATTCATGTCATTAATGGTCATGCTCCCATTTAGGCATTAGATGCATTTTAGGCATATTATGAGAATTTAAGGAGTTTAAATGAAAATGCTCATATTATTTAATTACACATTTTAAGAAAACTAAAAAGGTTCCCAAAGATCCATTTATGCCTTAATATTGCCTTTGTCATGGTTCATTTGGAATTTCCTAACATAAACTGACCAAAACTCTAAAAATCCATAATAAATCAACCATAGCACTAAACATTAATCTAAGGCCATTTATCAACTCTTGGACACCTCTAGTATCTAGTAAAAATAATGGAAGTGAGAAGATCTTGCCCAAAAATTTTGTGGATACTATTCTTGAGGTTGTAAAATTGTGAAAATCAAGCACCCGTTTCTAAATTTTCTGCTTCCTAGATAACTTCTAGGGCATAGAGGCTCTACGATTCAATTTTGGTGCGAAGTTTTTGGCTCTAAAGGGAGGAATGAAGGGAATAAAATAAAGGAGAGGGAGGAGGTAAGTGTCAGCTAGTTGTACAGAGGGAGAGGTGAATAGTGTTTTTGACTAATTGGGTCAAGTTCATCTATTTGTACCCTCTCTCAAAAATACACTATTTAGCATTTGTCCCCTAATATTATTCACTTCTTAAGCCAATTAAATTTCCATTTTTAGTGGAATAATTCACTTTAATTATCCCCTAAATGCCTACAAAAATCAGTGCTTAAAACATGAAAAAACCAATTAATTTCATTACTTTTATGTTGCCCGATTTCTTGAAAAATTACTTTTTGATATCAAAAAATTCCAATTTTAGCACCATTAAACTTGTTGGAATTTTTAATTATCAAGTTGTATAATTTTCATAAAATTTTGAGCAACTTTGAAATTAATTTACAATTTAGCTTCGTCTTGGTCACTATTCCAAAACACTACTGTAAAAATTTTCTTAGCATTTTTAACCACTATAATGACCTCAAATTGATTTCAAACTTTACCCAAAATTACTTTATGACCAAAATTACTTTATGACTAATACCTTCCTTCAGTGTGTTCAGTGTATCTCAAGTCTCAGGAATACTATTCATCGTAGGAAAGTACTATTCATAATTATCAGGATTTTTTGGGGCATTATATTTCTTCTCCTCTTAAATAAATGTCATCCTCGACATTAGAGTAGTACCTAGTTCAAATAATTGTGGATATTGCTCCTTCATCTGAGCTTTTATCTCTCAGATTGCTTTTTCCATTCCTTGTTGTTTTTAGAGAACCTTTACTAAGGGTACTATCTTGTTCCTTAGTTTCTTCTCCATTCTGTCAATAATCTGTACTAGTTCTTCTTCATAACATAAGTTAGGATTAACTTCTATCTCTTTCATTATTAACACATATATAGTATTTGACCTATATCTCTTAAGCACGAAAACATATAATACAACATGGATCTACTAAAGTTTTAGAGGTAATGCTAGTATGTAGGCTACTCACCTCATATGTTCTATGATCTCATATGGCACAATAAATATAAGACTAACTTCCCTTTCCTCCTAAAACATAGAACCTTCTTTCAAGGTGAAACCTTGAGAAAAACCTTGTCACCTACCTCATATTCCACCTCTTTCCTCTTTAGGTCTGCATAGGACTTTTATTTATCAGAGGCTACTTTCAAGTGCTCTTTGATGATCTTCACCTTTTTTTGCTATATCTTGTATCAAGTCTAGCCCTAAGAGCTTAGCTTTACTAAACTTATTCTAATAAAAAAACATTATACACTTTCTTTTACACAAGGCTTTATAAGGAGACTCGCTTGATAACTATTGTATAAGCAAACTCAGGTAAGGACAAGTATTGGTCCTAGCTTCCCTTGAACTCCAATGCATAACCCCTCAACATATCTTTAAGAATCTGAATGACTCTCTTGGATTGTTCATCAGACTATGGATGGAATGCTGTACTAAAACTCAATCGAGTACCTAAGGCATTACGAAGTTTATTCCAAAACCTCGATGTGAACTTTGGATCCCGATCTAATATAATCAAATATGGTACTTCATACAGCCTAACTATCTCATCTGTATAGAGCTCTGCTAGCTTCTCTAAGGAGTAGTCCATTCTTACTAGTATAAAATGAGTAATTTTGGTCAAACAATCCACAATTACCCATACTAAGTCACACTTGCTCCTTGTCATAGGTAGCCTAACCACGTAGTTCATGATCGCTCTATCACATTTCTATTCTAGAATTGCTATAAGATGAAGCAATCTAGAAGGAACCTAGTGCTCTACCTTTACTTGTTAACAAGTAAGGCTCCTCATCACATGCTCAAACATATCTCTCTTTATGCCTTGCCACCAATAAGAAAGCTTCAAATCCAGATACATCTTAGTGCTACTAGGATGCATCGCATAAAGAGCACTGTGAGCTTCTTATAGAATTTGCTTATTCAGCTCTTTCACATCTAGCACACAAATTCTATCATGATAGTATAAATAACTATTTCCTTTTATCTTATACTCTATCAGCTTCCCCTCTTAAATAGCACTTATAATACTCATTAGCCTTTGATCATCTCTTTGACAATCTTTCACTTGTTGTAACAAACTAGGCTTGACTTGTATCTCAAGTAATAAGGCCGTATCACTTACAAGCTGTAATCTAACATTCATGGCTATATGGCTACCATAAACTTCCTGCTAAGTGCATTGGCCATTATATTAGCCTTCCCTATATGGTAATCAATCAGCTAGTCATAGTCCTTAATTAATTCTATCCACCTCCTCTATCTCAAGTTCAGTTCTTTCTATGTAGGAAAATACTTAAGACTCTTGTGATCTATGTAGATGTAGCACTTCTCCCTATACATATAATGTCTCTAAATCTTTAGAACAAACACAATGGCTACAAGCTCTAAATCATAAGTAGGGTAATTTTTCTCATATGACTTCAACTATCTTGAAGCATAGGAACTAGCCTTATTATATTGCATCAGAACACACCCTAATCCATTGTAAGACATATCACTGTATATATTGAAATCTTCCTTGAAATTGGTTGCATAATAATCAAAGCCTTTATCAACATAGGCTTAAGCTTATTAAAGCTATTTTGACACTTGTCATCCTAAACAAATTGAATATCCTTCCTTAATAACTATTTCATAGGGGCTGCTATTAATGAAAACCCCTTAACAAATTATTTGTAATACCCTACCAAGCCTAAGAAACTCCTAATCTCTATGGTGTACCAAGATGGCTTCCACTTCATCACTACCTCTATCTTGCTAAGGTCAACTCTAATACCTTTAACTGATGCTATGTGTCCCAAGAAAGATACTTCACTCAACTAGAACTCACACTTATTAAGCTTGGCATATAGCTTTTCTTCTCTCAAAATTTGAAAAACTATTCTCAAGTGTTATTTATACTCTTCTTTGTTTTTTGAGTAAATTAGAATGCCATCTATGAATACTACAACAAACTGGTCAAGATATAGCTTGAAGACTCTGTTCATTAAGTTCATGAATGCTGCAAGGGAATTGGTAAACCCAAGTGGCATTACTAGGAACTCATAATGACCATACCTCATCCTGAAAGTAGTCTTCACCACATCCAATTCCTTCACTCTTAACTAGCAGTATTCAGTTCTCAAAACTATCTTAGAGAACACTTCAGCTCCTCTAAACTAATTAAATAGATCTTTGATCTATGGCAGAGGACACTTATTCTTAATAGTAACTTTATTCAACTTCGGTAATCAACATATAACTGAAGTGAACAATCATTCTTCTTGACAAATAAAACTGGGGCTCCCTATGGTGAAACACTCAACCTAATAAAACCCTTGTCTAGTAGCTTTTGAAATTGAAGCTTTAACTCTTTTAATTCTACTGGTGCCATATGATAAGGTGCAATAGACACTGGAGCAATAACAAGCAAAACCTCAATACTGAACTCAAGTTCTCTTTTTAGTGGCAAACCTGATAACTCTTCTTGAAAAAATCAACAAACTCAGCCATAATTGGTATTTTACTCACATATGGCTATTCTATTCTAGTGTTAAACACATGAGCAAGATATGCTTGACAACCCTTTGTCCTCAACTGCCTAGTAGTGACCATAAATATAACATTGTATAAGAAATTGATTCTTTCTCTAATGACTGTGATTTTAGACTTATCATCAGTTTGAAAGGTTAACCTCTTATGCTTA